>CAWUHX010000353.1:0-294876 GCA_963922205.1 Romanomermis culicivorax
AGTTAATTTTTATTAGTGAGTTATATTCACATTGAAATATGGTTCAATTTACTCTGCAGCTTACTCAAAAAGTGGAAACTAGATTGCAAAAGTGTTAGGGAAATCAATTATTCAGAAAGATTCAAGCATACATGTGATTGGGAGGAAGTACCAAAGAAAGGCACAGAAATCGTCGACCATATGGTTGGCGATCTCCCCAACCAAGGTTTGCTTATCATATGGATATCTCACGTCTTGGATACGGTGGCCCATCCTTTGGAATGAAGAAAGCTAAAAAATCTATTTCGAACAAAAAAAGTTTTGCTGATTTTCCAGCTGAGATAGATGACTTCTTTCGATGCGTCGTGCCTTAAATATGAATTTCTATAAATTTCTACGCAAACTATTTTTGAACCATTGACTCTGCACCCATAAAAAGAGGACTGAGTCCTACCCACATCTCCGAACTCCGTTACGTGGGTTGCACTAACGTCGAAATAATTGTGATGTCAAAATTAACTCGAGTCCGAGGTAATGTCAGGATTAATCAGTGCAACTGGTCCCCCTTATGTCTCTAAGATCTGCGATCAGTTGGGTGCACTATAAGCGCAATTTTTAAGGCGAAGGAGTAGCTGAATTTCCAAAATTTTGTTGAATGAAGTCAGTAAGTGCTAAAAAAGCGTTTTTTCGAGTAAAAAATGGAAAAAACGCTTTAGATCAAAAGATTTTTGCTTTAAAAGTGATAAATGCATTATTTCGGCTGTGTAGCCGTCGACAATTGAAGCTGAGGGGGGGGGTCATCGTCAATTACCTATACGACTGAACTTTTTGGGGAGTAAGGTTCCATGGAACTACAGGTATGATTCACTTACGTTTGTATACATATCCGTATGTTAATATTTTTTATTCGAATTTTTTAGGGTAGCCGAAAACGCGCACAAAAATCGCATGCAAATTCATAATTTGGCCATCGTTTTTGGACCGACCTTGTTTTCGACCGATTCGAATCAAAAATCGAACAGCGTAGCAGTGCAACAAAACGGGTCGCATCGTAAGAAAAAAATACCGTTGCGAAATTTTCATTCAACAAACACGACTAGCGTGGTGTCTTCGTCTGTGTCGGTGATTGATAAACGCCAAGGTGGTAATAAACAACAAAATTCCACACCTCCCGTCGAATTGATCCAATCGAACTCGCATTTAGCTTTCACGATGATTATGCAGGGACAAATTGTAGAATACATGTTGAAAGAATATCAAAAGTTGCTCAATATCGAATTCTCGAAGCCTAAATGAAAGGCTAATTATAGCCCGATATAAGAGACTAAATGTTGGTAAACTAGAGATCAAAATTACTTTCGCTTTCTTTTCCATCTTTTATAGTCCTAGGAAATATAGGGAACCTATCTTTTGCTCGCAGTATGGATGAGGCATATATTCTTAGCGTAGAAAAATATTTTTAATCACAAATTCGGATGACTAAGTTGAATTTTTCAACCATCTAAATAAAGTACTTTCATTTATTGGTTGCGTTGGCCCATCCATACTTTAAAAAAACGAGATTATAGTCCATTTACTTTGCAATGGCGGTCGCAGTGAAAACCGTTGAACTAACCACGTATTTTATATGTAAGTTGAAGGCTTTATACTGTCGTAAAAAACTAAATTATCGATATTAAATAGAAGCTAAAATCATAGCAACACAACTTGCTTATACAGTTTTGATTTGAATAGAACTTTTTCGACCTCAAAATACGAGCAAATATGGTTCTGTAGTTCATTTTTAAAATGGGCTTCGAGGAGAAAAAAGGTGCGCATGCAAATAATAAACAAACTGCATACGCGGCAGCTTGTTCCTAGGATTGAATGCAACATTCAGGACTACAACCTAAAAAAGGAAAACGTTGACTTATGATGCGTATGCGTGCGTTTCGTGGCTCATTTGAAAATGAACAGATTTATAGGGCAATGTCGACAATTTCACCAGGTTATTGAAGAAAGCTATCTTTCCACTTTGTCGTTTCTGAATAAGATAATTATTTTCAATGATTGCAACGTAAGCTTACAAATCTTTTCCCTGTTGCTACTTTCTTTCATCCCACATTTACTTTCATCGGAATGCTAATGCATAGACTGTTGTGTTAATCTGCAACATTCTAATCGTAAGTTGGTCGCCTTCTGCCTTGAAATTCTCAAGATAATTTTACGTTGGCAGGTCACAAAATTCAGTTTGGTCGCTTCGTGTTTAGCATAATTCAGTTGAACAAACAACTTCCTACCATTATTGTATTGCCGACTTTTAAGAGTTTTGATTTAAGGATTACAGATTTTTGAACGGTTCCAATTTTTCAATGGCAAAATTGTTACAGTCAGTTTGAAACGGCAGGTGCAGCGGGTCGCGACGTAAATTCTATTCTAAAACGGGACGCTTGCCAATTATGTTTTAGAATCTTTTACCATACCTTTAATTGGTAAAGGGGAGGGGGTTGGCCTTTTCGGAGAAAATTTTTGGCTTTTTTCGATCCCCCCTCAAATTTCGGGTTCACCCCTCCCCCAACTGGTCGGACCTTTTACAGGTACATATTTTACTCATGGCTTAAATTCTTTGATAACGATCTTATTCAACGGCCCTAGAGTGACAGTGAATGTTTCCTGATCATTAACGAGTCTGCGTCTGTAAAGTTTACTTCCATAGCGTCTGCCATTTCAGAATAAAGTGAATTTTTGCAATTTTTATAGTTTTCTGAACATTATTTCGTGAGAAAACTTTTTATCCAAACCATATTGTACGTTGACCAAACTGCTTGAACGTAGACTTTTTGGAATTTTGTCACCAAGATGTAATTGTATTGTATAAAATTGCTTCGCGTATTTTTCATAAATCTTGTTTATATACTGTGGCATGGCACCTCATTGGTTGTGTGCGCTATTGAACGCTTAGGCATATCTCCGCACTTGATTTTAACAACGTATTTAATATTTATGTATATACTTTTTAAGGAATGATAACGCATTTCACTTGATTAATGCTAAAGCTAAACCGTTTTGTAGAAATAAATTTTCTAGTCGAATTTTTCAAAACTCCATGTAAATTTTGTGTACTTATCTTTATCTATTTTTCACTGTGTTGTATGTTGCGAATCAACGGTGTAAGACTATTCCTGTGTTTTACAGATCGAATGAAGCGCAAGCATTTAGAGAGTTTCCTGAGTCAACTGCAAACGTTCCCGAAACCAAAAGTTCAACTCGAGCAGTACCAGACTTCGCCAGAATTATCATGTAACAAATCTTTCCGTTGTTCAATTAAAATTTAGCATTTGAAAAATATCTTGTAGAATACTCCAGATTCCGAACTATTGCAGTTTTTGAATCATCTCCTGTAAGGCCTACATAAGTCTCGAATGTCTACGTGATCATTTTATCCTGCTGACATCAAGACTCATTTCGCTCGTTTATCATTTTTGAACATTTTGAGGTATAGTCTTGGAGCAGCCGAATTTTTCTCAAAGTTTTTTCATTTACAGCCAAAATATTGTACACTATCCACTCCGACTTCGATGACATCGAAAAAAAAATAATCGGCGATTTGGGATGTGGATGCGGGACTTTTCTAGCGGGGTGTTCCGCTTTACGCGCCAGGTAAAGCATTGATGAATTAGTTCTGGGGTAAAATTATAATTTTTTGTTTTCATTATACTATATTTACTCAAACATGGAAAACATGAAAATTCTGCAAGGGCAAATGTCGAGGATTTGATGATATTACTTGCGTAGAAATTAATTTTTGAGGAGAGTCACTTTTTGTTGTCGAAAAGAAAAAGTATTCAAAATTAAAATAGAATGTTATGTTTACTTCTCTGCTTAGGTCAAAAGACGTCAGCAATATAACTCAAGATACTATCGGCTTGTATTCAACTGACTACTGTAGGTAACTCAAAGGAGCTTCCTATTAGCAATCAGCTAAGTACAGTGCAACAGTTCTTAAGCAGAAATAAACACAACCTTCAGTCACTAACTAGTAACTGGAAACTCTAACTTTTGCAATCGAAGGGCAATCAGGTCCTCCCCAGATGCTCCCTTAAGGTTTACACAAATATAGAGAACTCACTATAACGATATCCAGGAAGGCTGGGACTTTCCCTGGTAAGGGTCCTCTCGTAAATAGGTTCCCGCCTCCGCTAAATGCGCAAGTAATAAATAATAAATAATGATAGTAATAATCATACATGCACAGCATAGAAATTCTGCTGGGGGTCAGCCAGGACAGGGGGTGGAATACAAAATTTTTTGTCGTTCTCGATAATGAAAAGAAAGGCCTTAGAAAGGTCTTCTAACATCCAAACAACATATTCTCACACCTATATTAGTCAGATATGTGAAATAATTTGCTTAGACAGCACCTTTTAAAGTTTTAATGTTACTCATTTGGAATCAAGTATGCTTTGTTTAGAAAAATTGTTAAACTACAGCATCATTTCCATTTTTATGACAACTTTCTCTTCTCTCTTTCTCATTTTCCTTCGTCAATTTCTTTATCACTGCCTGCTGGGGGTCAGCAAGAATATGCTGGGGGTCAATAAAAATCTGCTGGGGGTCAACCCCCCACGTGCGTGTATGGTAATAATAATAATAAAATATTATTCATATGTGTGCTGGGCTGTCGGCGTTCAAATTTACAAGGTGATAAACATCCTGTCTTTTTGGTCGAATTGTGACTGTCGATTTCACCAATTTTACATAGATGTGGGGTGACTGCTACCGTAAGTACATCCCCAACAAATATATAGATTATGGATGCATCTTTCAGTTATGCTTCCTTGCAGGGTTCATACACAACCTGGAAAACCTGGAAAACACAGGGAATTTTTTTTCAGGTCTGGAAAACCTGGAAAACACAGGGAATTTTGTGGAAAAATAATTATTTTGTGTTGAAAACTACAGGAAAATCGTCAAATTTTTTCGCCGCGCTGCGGCGAGTTTTCTTATTCGACTATGCACATTGAAAGTGAAATTGCTTAAAATCATCGAGTATTTGAGATCGTTTTTTTTACTTTTCCAACTTCAACTTTCAATGTAGCCTTTAAATTATTATGTCAAAGTCAATGTTTCAATTGGATTGTAAGGGTAATATTCGAGAAAACATTCAAACTCCTCATTCATGCCAGAAAATTGGAGACTAATCAACAAAATGTTTTCGGCTATATAGAGCATTCATATTTGCGAGCGAAAAAAAATCTAGTCTGGTCAGGGTTTTTTTAGGTCAATTAGGAACCATGGCTTCTAAAAATTCTGATTGACTCCTAAAAATTTAGGGGCACAAGCCAACATAGCTTATAAAAATTGGAGCCTAACGACCCGTTTGATTGGGTGAGTTTCCTGTCCGGAGATGTATTCTTATGCGTTTTTAAGAAAAAATATTAGAAAATTGTCTGGCGCTTCGCGCCGGATTTCAAATCACTTATGATTCTTGTTATCATTTCTGTTGTGCGGTTGGAAAATGGCGGCCTAGCTTACGCTGGCTTATAGCTTTTAAACATCAGCATGTTATGGATGAATGTTTGACCTTGTATTGTTTTTTCACATATTTGACTAAAACCTAGATTTTTCTACATTATTTCCACAAAATCATTTTGTGGTTCTTTAGAATTTTCGACTTTCGTGAAGATAACTTTTTGCATTGGGAAAATGATTAAGCGTGGGACAATAGCATAGGTTCTTCTGTCTGAAAAAGTCATTCAATTCGTTGCTGCTTGCCTAATTTTTGAATTTTAGTTTTTCTAACTGAAAACATGTTGAATTCACTGAATAATTAGACTTTTCAGGCAGGAAAGAGATATTAAAAATAGTCATTTTCCAACGATATAGAATATCAAAATCTTAATTTTTTCCGATGCTCTGCACCGCATTAATTACCGATATCCGAGTCCGAAGTAAAATATCTATCACACTTTTTTATGGTTTATACGTTGGTTTATATATATCATAAATAATTATGATTGGTAAATTACTGGCTCTTGATATACGAAAACGTTAGAAAAATTTTTTAACGCTTCCACCAATCAAATGGTGAAAATATTACGATTGATCATCGGTAGCTGCGTAAGAGTGTGCGGAAAAATTAATTTTCTGACGTTTTAGAGGCCTCGGAACCAAAATTTTTCGGCACTAGGTTGCGCAATAATTCTAAATAAATTTTTTGATTCAGAACTCTATTTTTGATGATACTTTAGCTCACACATGTTTCTATTATTCAGTATTTTTCTTCAGTATAGTATATTTCATCATTATAAAAACCTGGAAAAATTTCATTTGTCAACCTGGAAAACCTATAAAACACAGGGAATTTTTTTTCTCCAACTTTGTATGAACCCTGTCCTTGTGTTTATTACATCTTAAATACACTTTTGTTCACACAAACAAAATTTCGGTGACGTTTCGATTAATGCATTGATAGTCAGAACCATGCATTTTATTTATACATGCAGTAAGTGGGTTTGTTCTTCACATTCAAAAAAAGCTAGTAGTGGGTTTGTTCTTCACATTCAAAAAAGCCATGGTCGTTGAAATGAGACTCAGAACGCAGAAAAATTCTTTGGCAGATGAAAAGACTTAAGGCCCTGTCATACTTCGCCGTGCGGTGCCGGTTGTCCTATTCATACTAACAGGCGGCGCCGCGCAGCACTGCGCGGTACTTTTTACTTTTGGATTTTGCTCTTCTCAAAAAATGTGTATTGGTTCAGTTGAAACCTGATGGGGCGCCGCGTGGCGCCGCAAAAATTCCAAAAACCTATTCATACTTCAAAGGCGGTACTGCGCGGCGCCGCTTTTTAGTATGAATAGAGCAACGGGCGCCGCGCGGCGCGGTGCCGCGCGGTGAAGTATGACAGGGCCTTTACGATGCACGCGGACATCATTTTTGATATGTAGTAGTAGTAATCTTATTTGCTACAGTTAGCTTAAGAAGTAGGATGGTTGCTCACGCAGTTGATTTATTCTGTGCCTTAGGCATTTTTTGTGTTCTAAGTCTCGTTCAGAGAAAAGTGGGAGTATATTATGTAGTTTCTGCGTTTTACAGTCATGGCATCGGTTTTGATATCGACGAGGATGCTCTAGCTGTTAGTGCGACTAATTTACGTGATTTGGAATTAGATCCCTCAACTAGTTTGCTACGCTGCGACGCCACTACTTCGTTTTTGACGCCGAATTGTAAATTAGACGTCGTGATCACTAATCCGCCTTTTGGAACAAAAAACAATCAAGGTAGCGCCTACAACTCTACTCATTTTCAAATTTTCTGAATTTAAAAATTTCCGAAAAAATTCTCAACAAAAGATGTTGTAGTCAATTTGAGAAAAAAGGACCGCGTACGCTGTTTATTATCTGCATGAGCAATAGTAAAAAAGATTACAAGGTCATAAATCGGAGTTCTATTGTGATTTCCTTAACCCAAATCAAACCAGCTGATTTAGTCATTCGCATTAAATTTTTGAAGAAAAACGTGCCTGAAAAATTCAATTTATCTCTGTTTCAATCTTATTTTCGCAGCAATCCAAAATTTTTATTTCGCTACATTTTAAGTTTGCATCAGCAGTAAAACGATCGGGATCTTGAAAATTCAGCCAAAAATTGATATTTTCAGTCGATATTTTATATTTCCTGATAATGACCCTTATTACATTATCCATTTGTCAATTATTTAAATATTCCAGGAATCGATATGAAGTTTGTGAAATTCGCGTCATCTATTGCGAGGGAAGCCATTTATTCATTACATAAAACTTCTACAAGGGAGGTGAGATCTCTTGGCATAGGAAATTTATTTTATTGTTGTTGAAGAAAGATTTCGAATTTTTTGTACGAGTTACGACTTTTCTCAGTTCATAATGAAGAAAGCATGCCAAGAACTGAAACTCGATGCTGAAATTATCGCCGAACTCAAATTTGATTTGCCGAAGACGATGAAATTTCATTCAAGAAATGTTGTTGATATAGATGTTGATTTGATACGTTTTGTGCATATATAAATGGAGTTTCACATCCGTCTTTCGAGAGACTCTGCATTAATCTCTTTCAGGCTTCAACCCCCAACGGTGCCCTGCGTGAGAATGAGGACCGGAGGAATGGCCTTTCCAATTCACAAAAAAATTTGACAGCGCTGTGAACACACCACATTGACATGTTCAACTTGTTCGTGGGGGTGTTCTCAAGTAGGCAAATTCCCAATGGAGCGGTTCCCGGGTAAGCGAAAATGAGCTAAAGCTTTTATTTTCTAGATATTGCATTTTTCCTCAAAGTTGTGCAGTGAAAACTGGACAGTAATATAATTTTAAGAGTACCAAAGTACAGACACCCTGCTTGCCTTACCTATTTACGTTTCTCCTTTGTGAATTTTCTTTAGTTTCGTGATTTTGTTTCTTTTTCTATTCTGCTCCTTTCTTTTTTTCCTTCACCAGGCTTTTTCTCTATTTTTTCTTGCTTTCTCTACACTACCAGGCGAAACTAACCGTCCATGCCGGTCGCGTCCAGAACGCGTCCCGGACGCACCCAGGACGCGAAAAGCACACTATACCGACAATAAAATTGACAGGCCATGTGCTTGTGTCACACAAAGCCAAAGAATTTTGCTGAGGCTTCCTTCTTACCTCCGTATAGAAAGCACACATTATTTACCAGATATAAACGAAAGGTCAACTGTTGTCATACTGTAGGTCAAAACAAAGTGCATATCCACTACACATTATGAAAGAACTATAGTAGTAAGGCCAGACCGTATAGGTCGTACGCTTAAGGATACCCCTATCTTTTGTGTACGACCTATAATTTGTCACTTTTTTCCGATTTATAGGTCGTACAGTAAACATACACCATTGGCTTTTGTCGGATTTACAGGTCGTACAGTAAACATATACGGTTAATTTCTTCGTCGATTTATAGGTCGTACAGTAAACATATACGTCGATTTATAGGTCCTACGGTTAAAAATGCATGTTCTAGAGTTACCGTAATAGTAGAATTACGGTAATTTTTCGATTATGGTAATAAATGTGTTATTGTGCGTGGAAAAAAAAATCAATGATGAATGCAAAAAGGAAAACTAAAATAACCAAAAAATGGAAAAGAAATAAAAAAGAGATTGTGTGTAAAAATGGCTTCCCCTCTGGGAAGAGGAAGCCCTCAAAAATTTGCACCCCGGACCCCCTTTGTCAAAAGGGTGCCACCTGCAGGTGTAAATATATTTCGGAGGTCCCATTTTCTGAACGATCGTTCAAGTCAACAAATGTCAGAACGGTCAATCTGGTCAGTAATGGTCTGTTTAATGAGTAAAATATCGGGAGAGTCATTACGCAATGAAACATTATCCTTACGGGTGCATGCGTATAAATTTTGATGTTCTGCCAAAAATGACCAAGAAGGTCTTTTATAAAACTGACCAGAGCGAGCTGGCCGTAAAAAGCATGTAGACAAAAAAGGTCTTTTATAGAAAGATGACCAAACAAGCTGGTCGTAAAAAGCGTGTAGAAAATTTGGAGAGTTGACGTACGGTAAAGGATACAGATTCGGGAATTACCGTAATAGTAGAATTACGGTAAATTTTTATTATGGTAATGGAGGAATTAGGGTAATAAATGTGTTACTGTAGATGAAAAAGGAAAATCAATGATGAACGCAAAAAGGAAAACATAAAATGAACAAAAAATGGAAAAGAAATAAAAAGCGATCGTGTGTAAAAATGGCTTCTCCTGTGGGCAGAAGAAGCCTTTCAAAAATTTGCGCCCCTGGACCCCCTTTGACAAAAGGGCGCCACCTGCAGGCGTAAATATGCTCGGAGGCCCCATTCCTGAACGATCGTTCAAGTCAATCTCAAACGGTCAAATTGGTCAGTAATGGTCTGTTTAATGAGTAAATTCTTGGGAGAGTCATTACGAGATGAAACATTATCCTTACGGGTGCATGCGTATAAATTTTGATGTTCTGCCAAAAATGACCAAAAAGGTCTTTTATAAAAATGATCAAAAAATAGTCGTAAAAGACATGTAGAAAAAGAAAAAATCTTTACATATCAAAAAGAAAAATTTTTAATTCGATGCAACATTCTACTTTATTGTAAAATTATTTAGTCCAACCATAAGGAAATGTACAAAAATTACGTTTCAAAATACGTTTATCATATACTATACGAAATTTTTTCAAAGTTTTACGAGTAACAACTTTACGATCTTGCTGACGTTCTATACGGAGACTATGTACATCTACTTCTTCTTTTCCATTGTTTTTTACAAAAGCAAAAACCATTCGACGAAGCGAAAAAAAATTAACTTTTTTCATAGTATCTGATGACAAAGTGATACCGCGGACTTTGATTACATGACGGTATTGGTCTGTAGAGGGACTGTACAACCTGTAGGCGTAATTTTTAGGACCTCCACTAATAAATTCGGTAATGTAAGATCCAGAACCATATTCACGTAACTCGTCAGTCATTTCACCAAGACACCAACCAGTGGGTACTTGATATTGTTGTTTGTCAACTGTTGACAGGTAAATAATACTATCCGTGTCAAAATACAATACTCGACTTTTTAATCGCTCAATGTAAGAATATAACTTTAATCGAGCTTGAGCCGTTGTATAAGCTGCAATAACAGCGTTAGTATTTCCCATGACTTCGGCAAAATCATCATGTTGACAATATGTTGTTGACACCAATTGTTCATTGATTAGTCTAACATTCTTAATAATATTGGTGACATTCATCACAAGTTCAAAATATTCTTTGGGTGCATTGTGGATAACAGTTTTATCCATATTGTTTTGTTGACCAAACTAAAAAACATAAAAATAATTAAATGAAATACAAAAAACTATGCATAATTACTTTTCCCCAGAAAGAATTTAGCATTAATTTAGCCAAAGCCCTCTTTCCAGGATTTTTTAAAATTTTTGAAGAATCCAATGAAATATTCTCACGATTGTAGACCTCCATCTCGTATTCACGTTTTTGCTCATCTGTCTGAGCTTTAGCAGGATAGCCTTCACTCTCCTATAAAAATTACAATCAAATTCTGTCACATTTACATAATATAAAATTTACTAGTTTCATTTTCATAAAGGTATTGACGTATTGAGTAAATAAACCACCAGTCGGGTTTTTGGTTGGATGATATTGCTCAATATTATCATAATGCCAAACCTCGAAAATCTTGAGGATCTAAAACAAAAATAATATACATAGAAAAAGAACCATTACGGTAACAATATACCTTATATCCCTTCTCTAAGGCTTTATATAATTCTATCGTAACCCATGTACCGTCTAATGCTCTGTCTTGGTCGTTATGCACGCAGGCGGTCTTTTGTGAATCATGCGTGCAAGTTTTGCATAAAGGAAACAATAATTTACCACCATGTGGATATGGTAAAACAGGATGTAAGAGTTTGGGAGGTGGTAAAACCTTACACTTGATTAACCCCTCATAAGGTTGTGACGTTGAACTGACCTCTTCAAAATCTTCAGTAAAGATTTTTGGATGACCTGTAGGGTATTTCCCATATTTGTTGACAAACGGGTATAAACTGCATACATCTACATAATTGATCTTTTCTGCAGGTGTACCATCTTCATTGTACTTAATTTTACGATACAGTTTTACAGCATTAGTGCGACCACCAAAGAAAGCTAAAACAAGAAAACTTTTGACAAAATAAAAAAGAACAATTCAAGATTTTACCTTCTCGAGGATTTATAGGTTCCGGTATTTTGACTGTATCCAAAAATGTTTTCATTTCGGGATCTGAGTGAAGTTGTTGTAAAAGTTCGCACTCCCACATTTCCACTACGCTATAACCGAGTGATTGAAGTTCCATAACACGGTTAAAAGTGCACTCATATGCATCGACTGCTTTTGTATTATTATCGGCTGTTAATTGATATCTATTTTTCATACATTTAGGGCAACCATGCCAATAACAACCGTGAAATTCATAAATTGTGGTGTCTTAATGAGCAAACATATAGATATTAAAATTTCAAAAATTTGAACAAAATTACCTGATAAACCATCAACTCTGTATTTTCCAATTTGAACTTCGCCACCATTAAGTTTATGCCGAATATACAGGTTTTCATTTTTATGGACTAACCACTTCAACCATTTTAAGGCTATAACAGATTGTCTTTCTTCTTTACCATAACCTTTGTATGGTATTACACCAATAGTATCTGGCTTCAAAAATAAACGTCGGAAAACTAAGTTGCAAGCACTAGCAATGGTTATTGAATTTTCAAAAGGATCAACATTTGTTTCTTCCATAAAAATATCGCGAAATTTCATACAACATTGTCGTAAAACTTGCACATCGCTACGACAGTAGTCAATTAACTCATTATCAAAATTAAATTGACAACCGTAAACAATGATGCATTTAAATGCAAAACTTCATACTTTTGCAAACTTACTGCTTCAAGCTTTCGATTATACCACTCCAGAAACGTGGCACCAGCCGCAGGTTTCATAGCATTGTAACCGTACATATTGGGTGATGGATATGAGCCAATATATCCGTAATTTTCTTTTCTGTTAAAGAAATGAGGGAAATATCCTTTACATATTTCACTTATTCCAA
The DNA here is from genome assembly GCA_963922205.1 of Romanomermis culicivorax. Taxonomy (NCBI): domain Eukaryota; kingdom Metazoa; phylum Nematoda; class Enoplea; order Mermithida; family Mermithidae; genus Romanomermis; species Romanomermis culicivorax. Next base: position 12,604 of record CAWUHX010000353.1, read on the forward strand.
ATGTTTTCGGTAAAGCCGCCAAAGGCATCGGAAGAAAGTTCAGAGAATCAATAATTTTTATCGACCCTACTTTGATACACATCAACTCTAAACCTAAAAATAAATAAATAAATAAATAGATGAAAATGAAAAACTATAAACAATTTACTAATTCACCCTTATTAATGATATGTAGTTTATGATGTCCATTACGATACAAAAACTGCATTATAAATTGTCCATCGAATCCTCGAGAATTATGCGCTATTGCAGTAATGTTTTTCATACCATTTGCAAAAAGGTATTCGCAGAAATCATTTAGACATGTAGATCCTTTGAAAATACATTCGCATTGACCGCATGTATTGCAGCAAAAATTTCCCTCTTTTTGACGACACTGATCGCATACAGTATGGACAACACATAAATTTGGTTCATGTTCGAACACATCCCCTAATTCGCTTTGTCGTAGAATTTTTTCCTGTGTAGTCTCAAAATCATAAAAAACAAATTTTTGATTAACAGGACATTTATCGGTAATTCCTGTTTCATTATCATCTAGACACTCATCCTCATCAACATTTGTTTCAAATATATCTTCTTCCTCTTCAATTTGCTCGCTACCAACAGCTTGCATAAAACATAAATGATCTAAAATAAAAATTTTCATATAAAATAAAATAAAATAATTACACCATATCTAATACCTTTTTTAGGTACGCTTTTCTTGCATGTTTTGCATTCAAAATAACGGCAATTATGAGGATTAGAATGTGCTCGTCGAACCAGTGTATCACATTGTTCGCACACTTTGAAACGATCGCAAATAGATACCCCTGTTTTTTGATGTTTCGATTGACGTCTTTGAGTAAAAACAAGCTTGTGTCGAGCAAAACACTTATCGTTTTTAAAATATCGCAGACAATCTTTGCATTTTCGAGCATTAAATTGATTACATGGGGGTGTATTGTAACACAGAGGGCAAACGTTTCTGCATCTGTGTTCCATTTTGTTGTTGTAGGCCAGATCGCAATGAGGACAAAAGTAGCCGCGGTCAAAAAATCCAGGCATCTTTGTAATGACGGAGTAATGATTATTATGGTGGTAAATATTCAAAACATGCGTTGCTTCAGGTCCTTAAAACTCTAAATACGTACACAATAACAGACAAATAAAAAACTCTAACCTCTAAATATCAAATCCTTAAACCGTTCTTTGCTAAAAACTTTGATTTGATAATCCGGTAATAAAACAGTTTGCAATTGCTCCCACTGATGAAAACCGCAAGCTCCTTGATGATTAGCTAAGCCTGCTAAGGTCATCAGTTCTTTAGCAACCTTTGTTTGCAGCAGATGTGACTTGTCAGACTTTCGAATACTTTCCCATTTGTGCTCAGCATTCTTATCTTTTTTATGAATGTAAGCTCTAGCAACAACTAGAGCTCTAGCAAAACATAAATCATCCGTGTTGCTGATTTGAATAATACAGCGTTTATCTTTTAGAAAATCATTATGTTTTAAATATTGATGAGCATTGTGAATACCTTAAATAAATAAATAAATAAAAATCTTACATAAGTAATTTTAATCAGCTTACCGCTACCCGCAGGCGGTGTTACAACAATGGTACGAATTGTAGACTGACGACTATCAATTTGTATTTGCTTGTTTGATTGAAGAACAGCGTTAAGAGTGTTTACAATCAACTCTACAGTTAAAGCATGTTTCGGTCTAAAAGGTATCAAAACACGACCTTTTGCCAAATCTGGATGGTCAAAGGAAAACCCTATAAACGCATTATCAGCGACATTCTCAGAAATTCGCTCTACTATACGTTGAAATGTTGGCACTATTTGAGCATTTAAATCATCTATATGTTCAGTATTACGAAAGTTCACAGAGTACTCGCGACCTTCGGTATTAAAACGCCTAATACTTACAGTACTGGGTTGACCTAAGTCGAAAAAATCATCCGCAACAAAAGATGCATTTGTTACACCTTCACTACCACCACCACCACCACCAATTTGAGCTGTTTCGTAAATTTCTTCCTCATCAGAACTGTAAGGCGTATAACTTTTGTATTGATCATCTTCATCATCATCATAATCTAAAATAGTTCCTTCTTCTTCTTCTTCCAAAATATTATTATTATCGAGTGTTTCTTCTTCTTCTTCTTCTTTCTCAAAGGTAATATTCTCTGAAGACTCATTCGCTATTGTTTCATCGTCTTTATCAGAAGTAATATCTTCTAAAATTTCCATAGGCATGTCGTCTTCGTCCGAAGTAATATCCTCACAAATAGGTTTCATTATAAAAATTATCTAAACTAGAAAATATAAAAATTATAAACTAGAAAAATAGAAAACAACCTATTCATCAAAAACTTATACAGTAATAATAATAATAATAGAAAATTTTTATAAATCAGCAAAAACTATTAATTTTATGGTAGAGATTTAATTATTGTTTAGGAGGTTAATGTAGTACTTTTCTTTTTTATGATGGGAAAGCTTTAAAGACCTCTATAACTCATGAACACGTGCCCATATCATTTCTTTAGCTTATTTTATTAGCATATAACCAGTTAAAACCAGTTGAAAACCTGTTTTACTGTACAACCCTAGTATTTTTGTTTTGATTCTTGAAGCTATAAAATAACTGTAATAGCTGCTTATAACCCTGTTGCACCATCTTTTCTTTTTATGTGGAAAAGCTTTAAAGACCCTTATAACTCATGCGCACGTGGCTATATTGCTTCTATAGCTTTGACCTTGATAATTACTATAACACATAAAACACATATATTTTTCTAGCTTTGATCTCAAAGGTTACCGTACCACATAAACACATTTTATTTTGTTTTTGAAGAACATAGCTCCTCCTCTCATATACTCCTCAGAATAGTAGAATACTGTAGGATATATGTCTTGAATATTTATTATGCTTATAACTCCTCCTCTTACAGCTATAAGCTATATATCTTGGTTATTTTATTATAACTATAACCTCCTTTTTACTCAAAATTTTGAACACTTTATACATTTATCTGTTTTGTTGCTACAAAAACTACTCACTTCTTCTCTCTCTCTCTTTGATTTTTCTTCAAGAATTTTCAAAAATGGAACACCAGTTTATGTTAGACGAAAACATGGCATTATTTGTAGTGGTTGAAGGTAGATACGTGTCAATCTATTTTCGTAACGTCGACCCTAAAACAAAAGAGGCGTACGGTCGCGGATTCAAGCTCATTTTACCACAATACGGTATACTAGGTCGCAATGTCAATATTATTGAAAAGACATTTTCACATGGAGGTCAATGCGGCATCAACCTTGGTTATAAAATGCTGGTCGAGAGTGACGGTGTTACAGTACGATTTAACAATTTGTTTAATGGAACGACATGGTGTTTATCTAAAGAAGTGAGTTGATATATGAATTCTTTCTTTCTTTCTTTCTTTCTTTTAAAATATAATGTTTTATTCTTTAGCAATTTTGGCGCTGGACCAATATGATACATGAGATAGCTCCAGCTATTTCAAACGAGTACAACGCTTTAGCAGCAAATTTCCAGCTAGCGACAAAACGCAAAACAAACGAAAACGACGACATAGCTGGAAAAAATGGTTCTACCCCGAAAATCGTTAAAGAAGAAGAAGTCGGTGCAGATAAGAAAATTATAAAAGAAGAAGAAGGGATTCATGCTACAAAATTCGCCGGAGAACAAAGCAATGCTCGTGAAGATCAAAAGGAAGCTAGCGTTCAAACGTCGTTTATTAATGATCTCTTCATCAATTGTTTCAATGATCCAGACTACGATTCAACGTCGGATACCAATTCGTTGGACGCCAAAACCAGACGTATTTGTGAGTTACGTGTTCCCGGTTTAGATATTCCATGATTTTTTGATGAGCAAGTAGTAAAAGGTGAAAAATTATTTATAATTATATGTGCTGAGTTAGTTATACAAGACATCTTTAATGGGTGTATTTTTGATTGTTATTGCGCGAAAGAGGTAGGAATTGTTGAGGATCATCAGTGTCCAGCTTGTAATTCCATATATAATATCGCAATTACACCAACAGTTAATCGTTTATATGAAAAGATGGGACTTATCATTGACTGTTTTGAATATGTTATAGGTGAAGTTCAAGGTTATTACAGTCTTCGCGCTTTTAAACAGATGATTGACATATTTAGATGTATACCACTTACAAGTACTGGCCGTAAAATTCTTAAGGATACTGTAGCTTGTTTTATTGATGAAGGTTATCATTATGATTTTGATGATGCTGTTGTTATCAAAACACTACGCAATTTTATTAACAGTAAATTGTAAAAGTTTTGCTTACATTCATTCATTCATTCATTCATTCATTCATTACAGCTTGTATGTTTTAATTAGCTATATTTTGATTGCTTATGTAATTGCTTACGTATTTGCTTGTTATATATAATTTCATACATACATACATACATTGCGTGTATATTTTGCATACAGTAATGCTATTCTATTTTATATAATCATCTATCTTTATGTTTTACATGTGCACTGTTTTATATTGTAATTATGATAATTATGTAACATTTTGTTTTAAATAATAATAAAAATCATTTTAAAAATTGTTCAAGTAAAAAGGTCGTTGGTTTTTGTTGTTCTCAAAAAGAGATGTCAAATGATGATGATGAAAAGTTTTATATATGGAAACATCCATTTAACTGTATAGTTTCTGCTCCAACAAAATCAGGAAAAACACAATTTGTTAAAAAACTTGTAATTTTTGCTAAAGAAATGCTTCACCCTGCTCCTGTGAAAATTTATTGGTGTTATTCGGAATGGCAAGAAGCTTACGATGAATTAGTTCAGAAATGTTCTTATGTAGAATTTATTCAAGGTTCGCCTGATTTGAACGAACTTCAGAAAAGTAAAGATACACCTAAATTATTAATTATGGATGATATGATGCAAGAGATGAAGAATGATCAAAGTTTAACTCAACTTTTTACTAAAGGATCGCTTCATTGGAATATATCAATTATACATATAGTTCAGAATGCCTTTTTTGATGGAATGCGTACGAGTAGGATAAACGCTCAATATTTAATTCTTTTAAAAAACCCAAGTGATAGATTAAAAGTCCGCACACTGGCTCGATAGATTTTTCCAACTACCTCAAATTATTTCATAGAAGCATATGAGGATGCTACTAGTAAACCATACGGTTATTTATTAATAGATCTTACACAGACATGTCCTGAAAAATATCGACTTAGATCTAATATATTCCCCGACAATGATCATATGATTTTGTATACACCCAAATGATTCATCATTTTTACAAAAAACTTTATACAGGTTAGTCGGATCCTATTATTTTAGGGATATGATATACAGTAAACACATTTTTTTAAACACTCTCGCTGTGATCCTTTTCATAGCTGTTTTTATTGTATGGGTACAATACCCTTTTCAATTTTATGAAAATGAAGAAGAACCTGTAAATGTTACAGATTTTACGATACCAAACACAAAAAATGTTACAGATTTTACGATACCAAACACAAAAAATGTTACAGATCAGAAATTATTATTATTATTACGGGAAAATTATAAATTACATATAATACCCTTACTACATTATGTAGAAAAAATTTTACATTGTCCTCAGAATGACGGACAATTTATGCAATTACGAGCGTGTTTCAAAATATATATTTTCAATCCTGTCGTATTTTCTTGTTGTAGTCGAAGCAGTAAATTTCAAAACTTGTACATCAATGGAAGTAGATTACGATATATTGATACGATAGCTTTATTACATAATCAGAAAAAAATATTATACCCTTCATCAGTCTAGTTGAGAATTTTGAAGAGGTTGGTCATTTTTCTATAATTCGTTTGTTTTGTGACAATTACGATGTCAGCTGCATTTGAAGTTTTTGTAAGAATGGTGCAAAATAAAGTAAAAGGTAAAAAATTTTATATCCATTCATCTAGTTATTAAACTATAGTATTATATTTATTTAGGGTAAAATACTAACCAACAAACAGAAATGGGACATGGCTGATTTGTTTTGGACTTGTTTCTCACCCGAAGCTAAGATTTTTTACGAAGACTTAGCTAAGGTGTGCAACCATTTACGGCGTGAAGTTGGTTTACCTATGGGACATAAAAAAGTTACACAATTTTGGTGTTTTGCTAGACTATTACTGATGGAGTTGGATATGGTCGAAACTCGCGCTATTTTTGTAGAAGATCTTTTTTTAAAACTAGATACAGCTCATAAACTATTTTTTATGAATATGAATAACTTGTGTGCTTTTTCTAGACGCGAAGAGTTGAATATCGTCATACAAAATGAAGCTTCATTACTATCTTAATGTAATACAATAAATATTTCAATGTTTACTCATCATTTGGTCATTATTGTAAAATTTTTTTGTACTGTACGGTCTGTTTTGTATGGCTTCTAGATTAAAGAAATATATTCACGAGCTCAATGTGTTGAAAAATTCAAATCCTGTTCAAAGACCTGCTTTTCTTCAACATTCTTCCCCCGATTTGATCTGTTGTATATGTGAAATTTGTTTGAACATTTTGAACGGTAATATTCCTATTAATTCAAACTTAAAAAAGAAATTGGCCAAACATAAATTATTGCTCAGAGGTTTAGCTACTAGACACGAAAAAAACAAGAAAAAAGATTTACATAATAAACGTGTAAGAATTGTTCAAAGTGGTGGAGCATTTTTACCTCTAGTACTACCCGTTTTATTATCTACATTAGCAAGTTTTGTTACAGAGAAATTATTATAGAATGAAATTTGCTAATAAATTTGCTCTTATACCTCAGGAGGTTCTGAATAAACTGAATAACTCTCAGGTTTCTTCTTCTTCTTCGACGACGACGAGTTCAAATGAAAAGACAGGTATAGCTAAGCAAGTTGACATGTATCGTAACGAGCTAGAGCGCATTTTGAAAGATAATACGTTAACACCTGAAGAACAATACAAAATGTACTCGCAACTATTTTCACAATATTCAACTTTTGAACATGAAAAGGCTCAACCTACTACAGTGATTTTAAAACAAAAAGTTATTGATAACGAAGAAGATGAGAAGGATAGTGACGATTTGAAACAAAAAGAAAAAAATTGGTTGAACGATGAAAAGTTACTTAGCGGTATTCCTAAACAGTTTAAACGCTCGGCATCCTTATTATTGGAGCATGTGCAACGTAACCCTAGTATAAATGTTAATAAGCAAGGTGAAGTATTAATTGATGGAAAATTAATTGAAGGATCACATTTTATTGATTTATTACATGATTTGTCTCGTAAACGTTCAAAAATTACGCAAACGCTTGGAGTAGATGAGTTTGTTAATGCTTTGAAAAAATATAATGTACCATTAGAGGCTATAGGAAACCCATTACGTAAAATGTTATTCACTTTACCTTGGAAACTCTCCTACCATACACCTCCGGAAGAATCAGATGATCATGCAGTTAGTAGTGTCAAGCGGTTGAATAAACCACTTGTGAAAGGTGTTGATTTATTTTCAAGTGGTGCCGAGGAAGATATCAAAGACGATTCATTCTTTAATAAAGGAAACTCGACAGAAAAGAAGATACGGCGCAAAGCTAGAGCACTTAGAAGGTATACTCCTTTGTACTAGAGCGATGAACACCTTACTTTCGAAATTATACAAAAATTTACACGGAAATCCCTCAGTTTTTTCTAGTATTGAAAAACTATATGCTGAAGCTAGAAAGCACCGTAAAACAATTACACGTAAAAATGTTAAAGATTGGCTTTCAAAACAAGATAGTTATACTCTACATAAACAAGTCAACAAAAAATTTTCACGTAATCGTATTTATGTTACAGCTATGGATCAACAATGGGAAATTTATTTGGCAGATATGTCTTCTTCAGCAGATTTTAACGATGGATACAAATTTATGCTTACATGTATAGATGTATTAAGTAAATACGCATGGGTTGAACCCTTAAAATCAAAACACTCAAAAAATGTTTGCGATGCTTTTCAAAATATTTTAAAAAGAGGTCGAATCCCTTGGAGAGTGCGCAGGGATAAAGGAAAAGAATTTGTCAACAAAGATTTCCAAAAATTATTGAAAACTAACGATATACATTTTTTTACTTCTCAAAACGAAGACATTAAATGTTCAATAGTGGAACGGTTTAATAGAACTTTAAAAACTAAATTATTTAAATATTTTACAGAGTTTACCACTTATAAATGGATTGATATTTTACCCTCAGTTGTTTCCAACTACAATCACTCTGTTCATAGATCGATTAAGGAAAAACCTATTAATGTAGATTATTCTAACGAAAAAATTATATGGCAAAGACTCTACCCTGAAAGATTATACACTAGAAAGTCTAAGATTAATATAGGAGATTACGTGCGAATTAGTAAACATAGAGGTGTATTTGACAAAGGTTATTTACCTCAATGGAGTGAAGAAGTTTTCAAAGTAAAACATGTTGTGAAGACCCGAAATCATATACTTTATACAATTCAAGATCTGGAAGGCAAAGATATAGAAGGACGTTTTTATGAAAAAGAACTACAGAAAATCGATTTTAATCCTAATATCAAAGAATACAAAATTGAAAAGGTTTTGAAGACTAAACGATTACCAGATGGTCAGAATAGAGTACTTGTGAAGTGGTGGGGTTATCCTGAAAAATTCAACAGTTGGATTTTAGAAAAGGATATACAAAATGACGATGACGACGATTACAATAAACAACTTTGAATTGACATATTATGCTCAACAAGATGAGCTATTATCACAAAATTTTTTAGGAGTTTTTGCTTGCGATACTCTACCAAAGATAGTTAAAAGACCCGCGGCTTTAATTGCAAACACCGATACATCTTTTCAAAAAGGAAGTCATTGGATAGCTATGTATTTTGATAATGCTAACTCTGTATATTATTTTGATTCTTATGGCTTACCACCAGTTATTCCTGCTTTTATAAATTATATTAACAAAAATGCTTTAATAATATATACAAATAAGAAACATTTACAAAATTTTAATAGTAGGGTTTGTGGTATATATACTTTATATTTTTTGTATTATAAAGTGTGACATGTTCCTATGTATAAAATGTTTAAAAGTTTCAGTCACACAAATTTTGTTTATAATGATAGATTGATTTGTAAGTTTTTTCATTGTAAATTTTCTGTAAAAGGTCACTTGCGAAATAAATTATGTACACGTTTGTAAAAAGTTAACTCCTTCTATATATATTTATATATATATATAAATAAATTTTACTTCACTTTGATAGCTCCGCCTCCTTTATATTTTTGTATAATTTTATTGGTTATTTTAGTAGCTCCGCCTTTTTATAAATTTATAACTGAGTGTTTAGTTGTTAAATAAAAATTTTTTATTTTGAAATGGATAGTAGTAATAGTACGCATTCAGAAACGTCTCGCATTAGCATTTGGGAGTTTTTTGGAAAACGTCTACCTCGAAACGAAGTGGTTTTCTTCAGTCAGGTCATACTAATATACATTGTAGTCATTACAGCTATAATAAATTTATCTCTCTACAATAATAATACACAATTGTGGGTTGGTCTTTTGTGCGCTTGTATAGGATATTTATTACCTAGCCCCGTACCAACCATATTACAGTCATCTAATTCATTGAAGACCATACCTATAGCAACAGCAAACAACATTATAAATAATGACAACCTTTGAAGATCAATTTTATATCACATTACCTAGTAATAGCAAAAATGGAAACAAACCCTCTGATTTGTCAGCCCATCTACCTTACCGTTTAAAACTAGATGGAAGCTGGGAGGTAGGACTAAGTGAAATAATATACCCCTATAGTTGGGCTACATTTACCAATCATGGTGGAGATAATGTAATAACGTTAATTACGGATGGTGTCGGAAATAAGGTCAAAAAAATTAAAGTAATAGTTTTTGAAAAACATTACTTTACCATATCTGAATTAATTGAAGAGTTGAATGCAAAAATTGGAGCAGCTATTGCCGGAACTAACATGGAAATCATGTTTTCATACGATGAACATAGTAGAGGATTAGTTAATTTGAAAATAAAAAGTGGTACAATATTACGTAAAATCGATATAAGCAAACGGTTAATGGAGCTTCTCGGATTTAGCTCTACCAATACTGAGGCCTATGCAACTGCTGATGATTTTTTAAATAGAGCTGTGAATATTAACTTATATACTGTTGGAGAGAAACCTCCAAAAAATTCTAACACACATATTCCACCATCCAAAGCTGTTTTTCTTGCCGAGCCTGGAACTAATCATTTATACATGTTAGGTATTCAACCACCAAATTTGAATGATTTACAGAATTTTTATGTTTACTGTAATATTATTGAAAATCAGATTGTTGGAAATACTTTAGCGCCGCTTTTACGTATAGTAAATGTTCAGGGAAAATACAAAGATAATGTGAGTCGTTTATATGAAACACCTCACTATATACCAATTCAATTGAAAGAAATTACAGTACTCGAGATTAATATAAAAAACAGTATGAATGAGCTTATACCCTTTCAGTTTGGGAATGTTATAGTTAAATTACATTTTCGGCGACGTACTCCTTTATTCCTATAAGCATAGTATCAAATTTTTATTTACTCATTCATTCATTTGCATTTGGACACGTTGTCGTCACGTTGAATTTTTGCAAACGCTCTTAATTAATTAATTCATTTAGTTGTTGTTCCTTTTAATTTTCAAAGCAAAATATGCATACCGTATTTATTCCTGAAACCGTTGATTACTGGATCAAAATTTATCAACATAGTATTCAAGATAATCAATTTCAGTTAGGTAGTAGTTTAGAAGGTTTTCGAGCAGCATACCCGTATTATTATAGACATCAAGGAGCTGGAGTTGGTAATTTTTTAAGGGTTTGTGGCGTCTAGCTATGCCTTTGTTAAAATCTGCAGGAAAGCATGCACTTGCTGCAGGTTCCAAAATTGCAGGTGATGTTGTAGAAGGTCGTTCTTTTAAAGAAAGTGTTGCTGAGCATGGACGAAACGCAGCTGGTAGCTTATTACACGAAACGGGCGAGCGCATTCATAAAGGAAAAGGTTTAGGGAAGCGTAAACATATAAATTCTACGATACATATAAAAAGCAATAAAAAGTTAAATGATGGTCAGCGTCAACAACATCAACATCAAAAACAACATAAAGGTAAACACCTGAAACGACGTTCCTCATTCTTAAAAAAGACTCCACGTAGAGTAGTCAGTTTCAAGGATATCTATTCAAAATGAGTAAATTTATTGATGCTGCGTCGTCTCCTAGTAGTAAAACGGAGTTAGATTTATTTACCGTACCTCCAACACAAGTTGCTATTCGTAGAAGTTTTTGGTCTGAAATTCAGTTACAAAATCCTTGTACTAATGAAGGACCTTACGAGTTTGTTATTTCATCTGATTCATATATGTTGGACTTATCAAAAAATTTTATGTATTTTACTATTCGAATTACGAAAGCTAATGGCGCTGCTTGCACTTTAACAGCAGACGCCAACAATAATCTTACTGGAAATGTTGTAGCACCAATTAATTTGATCGGCAAAACATTTTTTAAACAGATCAAGATGTACTTAAATGGAAAATTAATATCTGACAGGTAAGTTTTATAATTAAATGTATGTTTACCTTTTTTTAATTTTAACATTTTAACATTTCAGTGGGGATAGATATGCTTACAGATCTTATTTGGAAACAGAATTGAACTATGGTCGTGATGCTAAGTCGACACATGTTGCAGCTGCTGGTTATGCTTTTGAAAATGGCGATGTTCTCGATATAAAGAAAAACAAGGGTGCTTTGGAAAGAGTTCAGATGTTCAAAAACAGTGCAGTTGTTGAATTAATGGCTCCTATACACGCCGATCTATTTATGCAAGAACGTTTTCTATTGAATCAATGTACTTTGAAAATTGATTTATACAGACATAGAGATGATTTTTGCTTGCAAAAATTTATATCTACTGACAACGAAGCTTATAAAATCGAAGTTAAAAGCATGTCTCTATTTATTAAAAAAGTTGAAGTTGCGGATAATATCAATCTAGCTATTGAATCCATGTTACAAAATACAGCTGCAAAATACCCTATTCGTCGATGTCATGTTACAAGTCTATACATAACAACTAGTCGTCGCTCAGCTCCTCTGAACTCATTGTTCACAGGTCCTTTACCTCGTCGTCTCGTTGTGGCGCTCGTTGATGGTTCGGCTGCTAGGGGTGATTATAATCAAAGCCCCTTCAATTTTAAGCATTTCGGATTAAACGAGATTAAAATAACAAGTGGTACTACAACCTTACCTACAACACCATATATGCTAAATTTTAAAGAAAACAAATATTTGCGCACTTTTGTACAATTATTTGAGGGTGTAGGAATCGGTACAGATAACAAGGGTAATGAAATTACTCGAAATTCTTTTACAACGCATAACACGGTTTTTGTTTTTGATTTGACTCCTTGCGGTATGGATGGTAATTTTTGGGAACTCGTACGTGAAGGAACCACTAGTTTACAGATGAATTTTGGAGAGGATATACCAGATGGCGGTATTGAAGCACTTATATACGCAGAATTTGACCCTCTCGTAATGATTGATAAAAATCGTGAAACCTTTACAGATTATAGTATTTAAATACGTTATATTTATATGTACATTTCATCTCATTTTTTTATAATAAAAAATCACTTATAGTTGTTGTTGTTTATACACTCCTTCTCTTTAGCTATTGTTTAGAAATATTCTTTTAATTTATTCCTAATTATAAATGAACTTCCTTTTATTACTCCTTCTTTCCTTTATTTTCTCCTTTAATTCTACAGTACTATGTAATTATCTTGTACGTTCTTTTTACCCTAAGACCTGTTTGTGCATATTCTCTACATATCTTTTACTCGTACATCTCTAAATATCTGACTACAGTAAACCCCTTTTTTATATTCCCGAAGTTGACACATACACACACACTCATAGTAGAACTCTAAAGAAATTACCTTTACTATTAAACGCAATTAATAAAAAATTTTATTAATTTCAATTCAATTTAATTTATTTGAAACAAAATATATACAAAATTTAAAACAAAATAGAATAAATTATACATATATACAAAATTTAAAAACAAAATAAAATATACATATATACATCCGCCTTCGCCGCCACCGCCGCCGCCGTCGCACCCCCACGCTAAAGGTTTCACGCATATCCACTAAAATTTTTACAAATTTTAATAACTATTTTAGTTAAACAAAAATTTTTACTCTAATATATCATTTAACTGTTAAGTAATAGGTACAAGATCTATCAATAGCCTTTATTTTATCGTAAAATTTTATCGTATAAATCGTGTAAATAATTGAAAGCTTCTAGAATATTCGAGAAATGTTCTTTGTTAAGTTTTAGACAACTCAGCTATATACCATACATTAATATACATGAATTAGAAATCTGTAACATGTTGCAGTTAGCACATTTTAACCTACGCATATTTATCTTGAAATATTGTAGTAAAAGCTTATAATAATTTTACTCTCATTAAATATAAAATTTATATGTCTACTACGTGTTTAAACTATAACATCTGAACTTACTAGAAACGCGGCAGCACTAGTTTTACCCTCTCCTCCACGTAGCGACCGTCGGCGTTTTCCCATTCAGCCCTCGCACCTGGGGGGAGGATATTCCACAGGTGCGAGGCTAGGTGACCGTCGACCAGCGAAGGGTTTTCAAACATCCGGCGTAGACGTTTCATGAAACCCCAAAAGGGTTTCTGTCTAGCCGGATATTCAACCCCTCGCTGGCTTTTCCACCAGCTCTTGAAGTCCGTCGAGGCCTCCTCCCAGAAGACGGACGCCCACGCGTCAATGTCGGCCGGCGTTAAAAACAGCTCTAAATTAATAATAATAAAATAGTATACATATTAATTTTTAATTCAAAATATTTGTAAAATCAATGTACCGTAAGCCTCGTAGGCGGCTCTCAACGTCGAAATAAACGTAACGAAAACGGCTTCCATTGGCAGTCTCAGGTGTCGCGTGCAAGTACAAAAATAAGAATGGTTCTTCTTCTTCTATTTTTTCTATTTATACCTCTTTACCCTCATTAAACCTTTTCCGGTTTTTTCTGCTTTTTGGTTGAATCTTTTCGGTTTTTCTTTGAAGGTTCTATCAAAATAACAATAATCACCACCTTAATTGTTTTGGTATTGCGTCTCTTTAAAGGTTTTAGGCTCTAGGTTATTCTAGAAAACTATCAAAATAACAATAATCACCACCTTAATTATTTTGGTAAAGCGTCTCTTGCTACCGTGTTTTATAGAATCTTTGACCTTTTCTAGCATTTCTAATTGGTTTTATGATCTAAATGGCTTCAGCTGTCTAACCTTTCTATGTTTGCTCTGGGAAACACTCTGTATACAAAACCGCATCTACCTACATAAATCATCCAATATAATGTATTAATTTCTGATACGTAGAATAACGTTCATGTATTGATGATTTAGTTCTTTTCTTTTTTCTTTTTCTTTTTCTTTTCTTTTCTTTTCTTCAAATATTTTTGAGGTATCAATTACTTTTTACATTTAGAATATTTTTCATCTCAACTGTTCACTTTTCTACATGCGCTTTATGCCCCACTCTTTTGGGTCATTTTTCTATAAAAGAATTTGATCATTTACGACTTTATAAGTATAAACCCATAGGAATAATGTTTCAAGTTTTATAGACTCTTAGAGTTTTTATATGTGGAATTAAGCATTCTGATCTAAAAGACCGTTCTAATTTGGACGATCGTTCAGTATGCAGGGCTTCCACTTCACTTTTCTGTGAACCTGCAGACGGCGCACCTCTTATTTTGGAGCCCGAGGGCGCGTTTTTTGAAGGACTTCCTCCGTGGGCGGAGGGGGTCAATTTTATAAATGAATTCTTTCTTTTATGTTTTCCATTTTTTGTTCACGTTATTATTTTTGTATTTAGACTACAATATTTTAGTGATAAACAAAAATAAAATAGTGTTTCAAAAGTTTTATAATAAAATAGAATGTTGCATTGAATTAAAAATTTTTGATACGTAAAGATTTTAACTCGTCAAATTTTCCACACACTTTTTACGACCTGCTCGTTTGGTCATCTTTCTATAAAAGACCTTATTTGTCTACATGCTTTTTACCACCAGCTCGCTCTGGTCAGTTTTATAAAAGACCTTCTTGGTCATTTTTGGCAGAACATCAAAATTTATACGCATGCACCCGTAAGGATAATGTTTCATCGCGTAATGACTCTCCCGATATTTTACTCATTAAACAGACCATTACTGACCAGATTGACCATTCTGACATTTGTTGACTTGAATGATCGTTCAGAAAATGGGACCTCCGAAATATATTTACACCTGCAGGTGGCACCCTTTTGACAAAGGGGGTCCGGGGTGCAAATTTTTGAGGGCTTCCTCTTCCCAGAGGGGAAGCCATTTTTACACACAATCTCTTTTTTATTTCTTTTCCATTTTTTGGTTATTTTAGTTTTCCTTTTTGCGTTCATCATTGATTTTCCTTTTCCACGCACAATAACACATTTATTACCATAATCGAAAAATTACCGTAATTCTACTATTACAGTAACTCAAGAACATGCATTTTTAACCGTAGGACCTATAAATCGACGTATATGTTTACTGTACGACCTATAAATCGACGAAGAAATTAACCGTATATGTTTACTGTACGACCTGTAAATCCGACAAAAGCCAATCGTGTATGTTTACTGTACGACCTATAAATCGGAAAAAGTGACAAATTATAGGTTGTACACAAAAGATAGGAGTATCCTTAAGCGTACGACCTATACGGTCCGGCCTTACTACTAACTATGATTGATAGTTATTGCATGAATGTCAATTACTAAGAAAGATGAAAGTTTTCTTTGTGCTGCCGAAAAAGACACATTCCGGACGCGACCTGGACGCGTCCAGGATGCGTCCCCGACGCGAATTTTTGAGGGTTAGTTTCGCCTGGTAGTGTATGTTGCTTTTTCTTGTAACTTTTCTTCACGTTTTCTGCGTTCTCATCTTTGTTGACGTTTTCATTCACTTTGTGCTGTTTCTTTCGGCACTCTATAGTCTGTTTTTTAAAAAAGCTTCCATATAGAAAAGTGACACAAATCAGTATTGTCGTCAAAATTGTTTACATACAGCTCTTACTCTAAAATTTTTCACTCGAAAAATTGTTGAAGGTTAGGTCAGTATGCTCACAAATTTTCAGTCCTATACCATATATCGTTAATCAGGAAATCGTAAAAATCTGAAATACTACTTGCTTCCCACTTTCATTATTTAGAAGCATTTCAAGAAAAACAGACTAAATGTAACCAATTTTTATGTTTTCACACCAACAATGAGCCAGTTTGTGAGAAGTTGGACCTTGGCTATGACTGGTTAAGAATTAATCATACTTGAAAATTAGGTATATTGCGTAGTTTCACATGCTGTTTATTTTTATTTTTGCACAAAAGGAATTTATTCTGCATAAAAATCAAAATTCGCTTGGCTACAATATCCTAGACTTAAGAATTTTCCAACTTTTCAGCATTGTGTGTTGTATACACGGATGTGTCACATTAAACAAAGTGGGAGCCATGTCACATTAACTGAATTGGTGATCAGTCACATTGATGGGAAAACCCATACCATATTCCATAGGAAATACGGCCATGACACTGCAAGTGACATGCTGTGATCCCATTGGGTGGCTCCGTTAATGGCCTTTGTTTCCGGAACCTAACCCAGCTGGTACTACCACAGGTAAACCTATGATGTACCTCGGCCTTGTCCTTGGGTTCAGCTGTAGAATAATGGACAACGCGGCCGGGTCAGGGGTGCCAATCCCTAGTCCTCATTCACTGAGAATGAGGGACGGTGCAATTTGCAGAATGGCGTACTGTAGGGGACCCGATTAATAACCGAAATCCCCTTATTGGCCCTGACCTTAAGGGTCTGAGGGCTGTCTCAACTGAGGGTACTTCCAAGGGAAACTAGCTTAAGGGGGATTCCCGCAAATATACCCTCAACAATAATAACCCCTGAGAAGACTCACTAAATCCTCTTCTCAAGGTACTCGGCGCTGGGCGACAGGTTCAAGGGTCAAAGTGTGGGTCCTACGGATGGTGGTGAGCGGGTACGGGAATCCGGAGCGATTCGGCGTAAAAGATAATGCAGCTGTGGGTCGGCAGGCGGCGGTATCAAGCCTTTCCTCGGGGAGGGGGACGGGGTTCTCGATCAACGGCAAAGGGGGTGAACTCCTACAATTGGGTTACTGTAGTGGGCCACGTAAGGAAGACCAAAGGGGAGAGTATGCAAATTTATTAAGGGGCCGCAAATGCAGTTGAAATATGTAAAATATAATAACGATGAGCGGCAGATGCGAAACGTAGGCTGTAAATGCAACAAGACGATTAGAGCCAAAGACAAGACACAAAAATGACAAAACAAGCTCTTTTAAAGGGCTCCATAAACTACAGTATGCCTTGGGCGGAGTTAACACTCCCCCAAGCTAACTTCTGCAGCGGAAATCGCTGCAGAAGATGCCTATGGTCACATAGATATTTTCCACTTCACAACGTTAAGCATTGGGGCGAGTTTTCCCTCTCCATGCTTAACATAGGAAAGCCATCTAGTGAGAATTTCAAACTAGTCGTTTCACGTTGCAAAACATCGCTAGTTTTACTGATAAGAGGTGCACGTTGTGCTCCAATTACAGCGATGAGCTCGGAGAGCTTATCTCTAACGGAAATTCTTGACTAGCCGGTACATACCGTAGTCTACATGTGCGATGGAAAATAATAAGTCGAAAGGGAAATAAAATGTGGGCAAATGAAACAGAAATGAAACAAAAAAAGTACACACAGAAATAGCATGTAAAAATTATAAAAACGAAACGTAAAATTGATCCAAATTACTGTAACACAAAACGTAATGAAAAACAGAACGAAAAGTTCTGATTTGAATCACATGATGTTCAACCGAATTTGTCGGCACGTGACACTGCAGTCCTTTGAAAAAGGACGTCCTCGTCCTTGTGTATGGGGTGCAGCATGTTCGTGGAGATCAAACGTTCAGGTGATGGTGACGGCAGGGGGTCGATGGTCCAGTGGTTTTTCTGTGCCTTTTGGCTCGTGGAATTATATTAGTGGTGCGTGGAATTGCTGACCTCAATTGGAAATGCATGGAGTTGCTGACCTCAATTGATCCATTTGATGAAGTTGCCAATTGTCGATTGATTTGTGAAATCTGTAACGTGACTAAAAGAAAAATTTTAGGGGCGATATATAGGCTATCGCAGGAATGCCCCTGTGATATGAGGCAATACCCTAGTTTAGATGCATTGGTTGCTGCTCATTCTCTTCTTTACACTGCTGTTCCAGCATGGAACAGGAGAGGGTACTCTGTGAGGGGCACATCGGTCCTTCGAAAAAGGAGGACCCCATCCGTAAGATCTAAAGAAGAGAAGAGCCACTTCATTAGGGGTCAGAGACCACTGCATCAAGATGTGGGTCTATGAGATCTTGTGTAAAATCTCAGTTTGTTGATGGAATCAACAAAGGTGCCCTCTCAATTACCTGTGAAGTGGAAGGTATCTCCTCTACTTCAGTAGGCTGAGCAGGTGACAGGTAGCCTCTAAGCTGATTGACATGCACAGTATCTTCTTGATTTGCCTCAAGCCGAATGGTGACGTTGGGGTATGCCACATTCCTTACAAAGTAGGGCCTATCATAAATGGGCAGCAATTTAGGGGTCAGACCACGTTTGCTGGTGGTGCACACTTTGAGCACCTGATCACCAACTTTGTATGAGACATCTCGTGCCATGCCATCGTAAGACCGAGCATAAGCCCCCTGCGATCTCTCAATTCCACTCTGGATCAAGGTCAAGGCATTTGTAAAATGCCTTTTGACCTCCATATCATAAGTAGAAACATCTATGATATGGGCTGGAGGATTGAAGGAGAGCCCCGCATCAACAGGTAGCATGGGGGTATGACCATACATGAGCTCAAAGGGTGAATATCCTGAGGGCAGGTGTTCATCCCAATCAGTATGACCATGGTGAACATACATACATAGCTGTAGTTAGCATATGATTAGGTCTTTCCATTTCTCTGTTTGTCATCCGGTGATAAGCGGTGGAGTGGATTTTCTTAGTTGAACTAATGGCAGTGATTTCAGTCATCAGTTTGGACGTGAAATCAGTGCCAGGATCAGACTGAAGAATCTGTGATGCCCCATGTCTGCAGACAATTTGTGTAACAAAAAGGCTTGCTATGGTTTGTGCAGTGATGTCCAGAGTAGCAAAAGCTTCAACCCATTTGGTAAAGTAGTCCACAAAGACTACAATAAAAGGGTTGCCACTTTCACTAGTGGTCATTGGTCCCATACAGTCGACACCTACTCTATGAAATGACCCTGTAATGGTGATCAGTTTCAGAGTTGCACCGGTCTTTTGTCTCACGGGTTTATTCGGTTGGCAAAGATCACACCGCTGACAAAAGGACTTAAGGTCCACACTGAGCGAAGGCCAGTGGTTTCTGCAGGCTATAAGCCTCGTGGTATGCTCAGCACCAAAGTGTCCAGTGAGAATATCATTATGGTGAGCCTCAATAATGGTAGTAACCATTGATCAGGGAATGACAATCTTGTTTGACTCGTCTGTCCACTTCTGAAGGATGTTATCCAACAGGTGGTAGCCATTAACATCATTCTGATTACCGTAGGGTTTTAGTGACCTAAGAATGGAGGCTAGTTCCCAATCCTCAAATTGAGCAGCAAGAAGGTCATGGTGCTGCGCATCCTGTAATACCTCAGCACAAGACTCTGACCTGGCCAGGCGCTGCGCACCATTGGTAGTCATTTGAGATGATCTAGCCAGGCGCTGAGCAAATTGGAAATCATCATAATTTCTCCCTCAGGTCTGTATAGGGGAGTATCCTCGATACTCTCCCCGGCAAGGGAATTAGGATCATTCAGGTGTAATAATGCGTCAGCATTACCATTAGAGGGACCTTTTTGCAGCCAAATTGTCAGTTTGAATTCAGCGAGGGGGAGGCCCCACCGATCTATCCAGGCTGAAGGGTTAGGTTTCTCTAACACAGCCTTAACAGTGGTATGGTCAGTCTATAGGATCACCTCATGTTGAAAGAAGTAAGGCCCAAAGTGCTTGATGAAATGGACAACAGTGAGAGTCTCTAACTCCGTAATAGTGTAGTTCTTCTCAGCTGCCGTTAACCCTCTACTGGCTTATGCGACAGGATGGTGGTATCCATCATCATCCAACTGGCTCAGAACTGCTCCTATCCCCGAAATACTTGCATCAGTTTGAAGGATGAAGGATTTCATAAAGTCCGGATGGCGCAGAATAGGAGGGTTCGTCAACAGCCTTCAGAGTTTGTCGAACGCCCCGGTTTCGACCATAGGAAGGTA
Organism: Romanomermis culicivorax; assembly: GCA_963922205.1. Taxonomy (NCBI): domain Eukaryota; kingdom Metazoa; phylum Nematoda; class Enoplea; order Mermithida; family Mermithidae; genus Romanomermis; species Romanomermis culicivorax. The sequence goes on from CAWUHX010000353.1 coordinate 33,142, forward strand.
ACTTCCTTCCCTAGGAGCTTGGCCAGCAGCTCGCTGAGTGGGGCGCAACCAGGGATTGAACGCCTATAATAAGGCACAAGACCAAGAGAAGACTTGATGTCTTTGGCGTTTTCTGGAATATGTAGATCCTGGACGGCAGCCAATTTGTCTTTTTCCGGTTTGAGGCCATTCGGTGAGATATAGTAGCCTAGATATTCTACCTCAGAGTGCGAAAACTTGCACTTGCTCAGTCTGAGCTTCATTCCACCCTGACGGAGATGCGTAAACACATCAGTCAGTCACTCAAGCACCTGGGTGTGAGAGTTCCCGAACACCAAGATGTCATCGAGATACGTCAATGCTGTAGGCCACTGCAATCCCATGAGAAACAGGTCCATGAGACGTTGGAATGTCTCAGGGGCGTTGCAGAGACCAAAAGGCAGACAGTTGAACTCGTAGAGGCCCATAGGCGTATTAAATGCCATTTTCTCTTTGTCTGCCTCGGCAATAGATATAGACCAGTAGGCGTTAGCCTGATCAAGGGTAGTAAAGTATTTCATACCCTTGAGTGTGTCGAGGATGTCATTAATCCCTGGGAGAGGGTAGACATCCTTTTTCGTGACCTTGTTAAGACTATGAAAATCAGCACACATCGGGTGTGACCCATTTTTCTTGCACACCACGATGGTATTCGTAGCCCAGAGGAAAGTACTAGGCGGTATAATATTTTTTTCCTAGAGCACTCTGACTCCTTGTATGATGAGGTCCTTTTCCTTGGGCCTGGTGCAGTAAGGGATATGGCGGACTGGGCGAGCGTCACCCATGCTGAGGTCATGGTGCACAAGTGGAACGTGTGTCCTTCTCATCAATAGCATAGAGGTCAGTCAATGGGACCAGTAGATCTAGTAACACTGTCTTGTCCTGTGAGGAAATATCAGAAGATATTGCAGCATTTGCTTTGACTGACTTCTGATCAAGAATGGTATAAGACTTGACCACGGATCCAGGTGAGGAATCAGTGTGCATCTACACATGACCGATGGTCGTGTGTGGGTAGAGAACCACTGAGTGTGTACTCGGGTTAACTACCTGTAGGGGTATGCGACCATTAGTCACAGCACTCACAGTATGAGCAAAATATACGCTGCGTTGCTGTCCAAAGAGGGGCTTAGGGAAGAAAGCTACCTCGGGCACACTCTCATATAGTGAAGGTACAGGTGCAGTAAATTGCATCAGCGAGTGAGGTTCAAGGACTATCAACTCCTGGAAGGGCAGTGCACAATGAGCAGAGGTAGGATTGTGAATGAGACCCTCACACAGAACCCGAAGCTCCTTGAACTGATGAAAGGACTTCTCCCAGTTCAAGCTGACACAATTGAACTATCCGAGGAAGTTCATCCCCAAGACTAGTTCAGCTGAACAATTCTCTTGAATTTGGACCTGAATCCATTCAGAGATGTCAGCCACATGATGACTAGACCATCTAGAAGAGGTCCGTCTACCTCTGGTTGACCCACGTGATGAGGCCACAGAGGAAGCCGGTGAGGGTGGCCGAGACATGGATGAAGTCCTTGATCTTGATCGAGACCCAGACCTGTAGGAGGCCCTTGATAGTGAACGTGTGTTCTCCCACGAGGGTTCGACCTGATCATTTGCAGCAGCTGTCAATAGAAGTTACAGTTCTACCGCATTCAACCGACAGACATGTTGTTGGTAATCAAATGTGATATTCTGGAATTGTTCTAGAAAGTCCAATCCAAGAGTCAGATCAACCCCTGCCCAAAAAGGAGACATAGTCTTACACACACCGAGATGTATATCTACTCTTGTGTGTGGCTGATGGGTTCCTGGCAGCATGATCTCATATGGTCCCAATAGGAGGGTATGGACGACTTTCCCATTGATACTCATTAATGGGTTAAAGTTGTGATGTTGCTGGAAGGCCATCGCCGCCTTCGGACTCTCTTTTATCAAGGCCTTGTGAAGACATTGACTAAGAATGGTCCATAGACAACCAGTGTCAAGGAAAGCTGGAGTTTCCTTGGCATCAACCAGTACGACAAAACACAGAGTGATTCTGTCTAACTGAGTTTGCACATCATTCTGCACATAATGAAAACTGACCCAATGTTGAACTTTCCGGAAGAGGTTCAATGGAGAGTATTCGCTAATAAACCAAACCTGTCTCTTCGACAGGGGGAGCTGAGATAATAGGAGAACCCAACGTAGATGAGAAATCCTGTACCAGCCAGCACTGCCAAGGTGATGAGGGTGTTAAAGATCAGCTGCACCGGTCCACTCAGAAGAGATTGTAAGCCCTGTATGAGATTGTGATGTTGACCTGTAATCAAATGGTTTGCTCCCAGACCAACACTTTCCAGGAGGCCTTGACGTCAGTCCCTACCCCTGCAACCCTCTGATAGAGAGAATCTGGTTGTAGGGATAGACCAGTGGTAAAGTTTACCAACCGGTTTAAGACTGCTTCAATTTGCTCAGTCTTATAAACATAATGTTTAAAGAAAGCAAAACTTGAAGGGGTCATTGCCAACCGATCTTGAAAGAGCGCAGGAGCATCAAAGTGAGTGACATTGAAGCACTGTTTCCAGAAAAGTTCCAGTGGAATGTGGCTCACATGTACCGTGCCAGACTCCGTAAACCAGCCCGAGCAATTTCGGAAAATCCCTGTGAAGTGGTGGTCACATGGCACTTTTGGGCTAAATTTAATGAGATCTGGGCCACCGGGGATGGCAAAGTAAGTGGTACTGCCAACCTGTATGGGTAGATACTTGTAACAGGTGTCCCCAACGTGGTACAAATGGTAGACATAAGTGGCCTTGACCTTTTGACATGGCCATATCATCTGTGCTTCACCCGTGAATTCCGCTGTCAGGTCATTCCTCTGCAGAAATGCAGGGGCTCCTAGTGTAGGGTCAAAATGAAGCAACTGCCAAGTTAGATCAAGGTAGCAATGAGCGCGAGAGCAAAGCTCAAGCCACATGAACCGAAAATTGTTAATTTCTGATTCTTTGATCTGCTGAGCCAGGTAGATCAGTTTGGCATTGAGGGAGTCAGGACGTGAGTCCTTTGCCAATCCGAACAACCTTTGGGTCATATTAGATCTTCCGTGGATGCGTAGAAGAAGACCCTGATCCATCCGCACTGTGTTTAACCGGAGGTTGGGACACAACTGGAAGATGCGAGAGTTTCCGGGGATCTTCAGGACAACTTGCAAATCATCGATGATGATATGGTTCCCTGACACAGACACAGTGTAATTGCCCTGAGGACGATAATGACACTGTGCTGTAAAGTTTGTTGCAGGCCAGACAATTACCCCCTCTAGAGTAGTGCACTGACCTGCAGTGGGACTGCATCCACCTACATCTCGTAAGGTACTTAGAGCTGTAGTGCCATCTCAGGAAGCAACCTGTCCCTCCTCGATGAAGAGGCCAGTCACCATCTTGCAGACATCACTGCAGCACCATGAGTACACCACGTCCAGTGTTTGGTTAGTGCTATAAGAGCCAGGACATATTTCCACAAGCTTTTGTAAACCAAACACCTTCCTGCAATGTGCTAGTGTACAAGCCGCAGGCGCTAGATGCTGAGTGGTAATGACATCTGCAGTAATGCCCCTAGATCCAAAGAAACCAGTGTTGGTGCACACCTTACAGTTAGGCAAAGTTCACTTCCACGCCAAAGTAGTGATTGGATCAGAACTAGGAAGTACAACAGCATCAGCATAAATTTGTGATACCAGTCAGTTATTGTCAAAGAGCACTTTTTCGAGCTACACTATTACTCGATAGTGCAACAATTTTTAAACACATCTTTTGCTTTTCAAACTCTGTTGAGATGAATCAAAAGGTTTTTACATCAATATTTTGATGTGCGAATCTGATGAAAATTGTGGCTTTTGATGAAAACGTTTGAAGCTTGAATAATCTCCTACAAAATTCTCCTTAGGCTCAAAAAACAATGACTCCTACGGTCTTTGAATTAGTAAACAAATACTATCTATGCTTTAACAACTGAAATGCACTATAGTCTGTTTTTTAGAATGCTTGGAAATCGAAAAATTAACACTGTCTTTAAAATCATTTGCACTGAGTCTTTGATGAAGAATTTTTTACTCAAAAATTCTTGTCAAGTTTTACAAATTTTCAGTCTTAAATGACATATTGCTTAGCAGAAAATCTTAAAAATATAAAATATGGCTTGTCTAATGGTATTAGAAGTTGCAATCAAAAAACACAGTGAGTTCATATCTCTGGCGAATGGTGAATTCTATATAGTGATTATTAAGCAAACCAATACCCTCTACATTCACAGTAATCCTGTCAGAAAATTCCCTTGCCTGAATTTTATTCCTGCACACAATACAGTAAAGCATAATAAATATCTCATGATAGCTGCAGTTACAAGCATGAGCAAATGACTCACATAATCGGGGAAGTAGCACGTAGTCATGAGAGCTATTACTTTGAACCGAAAGAAATGTTTCGTTGTGAGATTTTGGCATTTTAGTTTTGGGATACCCTGTTCATATGACTAAAAACAAGTTCACCATGAAAAACATATATAAAAATGGTGGGTTGGGTAACCCACTACTTACCCATGTTCTTTAATACCAAAACTAAAAAAGTCGGGTAAATTTCCAAGTTAAACATGGGTAAAATCGCTGGTAAAAGACGGGTAAAATCATGGGTAAAATCGCAAATAAAACTTTGAGTTGAAGATGGGTAGAATCATGGGTAAAATAGTGGGTAAAAGGCGAGTAAAATGACAGGTTAAACATGGGTTACATTACCCGAGATTTTACTTTTACCTTACCTTTATTTTACCTGCTTTCTGTAATTTGGTAACTCATGTCAACTAATATACAGTCCAGGGCACAAACAACGCCACGTTTGTGTTTGAGATTCAAACACATTTCAAACAATTGGACATACCTTGCTCAAACAATTCTCAAGCAGCACAAAAAGTGTTTAAAGCAATTTTGTTTGCCAAGTGTTTGAAAAGTGTTTGTAACCCTTTCTTGAAGTGTTTGTGGTGGCAGTAATAAAAGAAGAACAGCTGGTGGCCTGTGTCAGGGTTTGTAGCCATATGCCCCAGTTTTAATTGCGCTTTCCCATTTGCGCCCTAGCCAATTGCGCCAATTTTCAAGTGCGCCATTTTTATATGCACCCTATGTATTTGCGCCATGTGTATTATGCGCCAACTGCAATTGCGCTTTTTGAAAATGTGCCGTTTTTGTGTTTTAATTCATCATAGAAAGGCAATGGATGCACCCGTAATAAAAAAGTGACAAAGATGGCTATTGTCTCCAGAAATTGTTTAGGAAGCATTTTTTTACAAAATTTTTCCCATCCAAAAATTTTTGCTGTGTGTTTATTTTTCTCAGACTTAGGTAGTTAATCTATATCACAGTTTAGCTACTGCAAATGATTTTAAGATATGATCATGATTTCATGATCTGATCATGATTCTATGATCAGATAATCCTGTACCCAGTACCTTCATACTCCAAATTTGTTCAGAAGCAGCAGAACTAAACATTTACTCCAAATCTTAGGACTTGAGTTCGAAAGTCAAAATGAGCAAGACACAAATTCATAGAGTTACAGTATTTAATACCCCAATGGATCAGCCAAATTATCAGCTATACTGGTCATAAAATCAATAGCATTAATTTGACCCTGTAGACTTTTGACCCTTGACCCTGTAGATCATACTGTAGATTGAGTGTAAAAAATTCTAGAGTTCCAAATGAGACATAATTGCACTTTGGTAATTTTCAACTCTGGCTATGTGACTATCTGTGCTGTCCTGTATGAATGTATAATAATTTACAATGTTGTTTTTGCCTAGTTTGTGTGGTCTTCAAGAATAACTAAATTTCTCATTTGATACTGTGTTTTCAGTGTCCAATTAGAATTATGGCCGAAATGAACAATGTGCATTTGCAAATAAGGCATTTAACACATGGCGCATTTGCTAATAGCACATATGAGATTAGTGCATATGACATGTGGCACATTTGGATCGGCGTTATTGGCAAAAGTGCATATGAAAAGGGGGCAATTGGCTACACCCCTGTGTCAGAAGTTGACACGGTTAATGAACCTGTGAGCCTGTTATGCCAAAGGTTATGTGAATTTGTGGGTGCGTTCCTTTATTGAAGAATATACAGGGTGAGGCAAAAAAAAGTGGTAACGCATAATTTACACAATAACTTCAGTGTAAACCGTCACATCGTAATGCGGTTTTAACATGTTGTGAAGTAACCAATTTGCAATCTATGACTGAAGTTTTATTCTAATTTGTTTTATAATGGGGAAGATATCGCCAAAATCCCAAGCCTTTGTGCTTAAATTAGTGAACAACAGTTTTGGTGCCATGCGCATATTTAAAACTTTTAAACAACTGAATTGGAAATATTCCGGGATTCAAAAATTGGTCGAAAAAATTCATAAAACCGGATCAATTGAGAGAATTGTGGGCAGTGGTCGTCCAAGAAGTGCTCGAACTAAGCAAAATTCAAGAAAAGCCGTAAAATTAGCTATCAGCCCAAAAAACAAGATTGGAGTCCATTTGTCACAACGAAAAGTTGCTCAGAAGCTTAAAATTTCTCAGCGCTCAGTTCAACATATTTTGAAGGAAAACGATGTCCATGTATTCAAGCGGGTTCGACTTCAGGAACTCAATGCCAAAACCAAGGAAAAGCGCTTGAACAGAGTCAAAAGATTGCTGCGTTTGATCAAGAAATCGGAAATGGATCAGATCATTTTTACTGACGAAAAAGATTTTCTCATTGACACGCCGCCTGTTAATACTCAAAATTGCCGTGTTTACTCGAAAGAAAAATTGAAACGAAATGTTCCACCTGCCAACTTGATAATTGAAAGAAAACATTTTCCGAAAAAAATTATGGTCTGGGCTGGTGTTTCCAAACGTGGAAAGACCAGTATTCATTTTGTGGAGCCGAAGTCGAAAGTCAACAGTGATGCCTATATTTCTATCTTAAAATCCGCCAAAATGGACATTCAAAAATTGTATCCAGATGGAAATTATTTGTTCCAGCAAGACGGTGCAACGTCCCATACTTCTAAAAAAACAATTCAGTGGTTGAATGAGAATTTTGAAAATTATTTGAAACCAGGAAATTGGCCACCCTGTTCGCCTGACCTTAACGTCATGGATTACTACGTTTGGGGTGCCTTACAGTCAATGGTTTATGCATCGCCAATTAAGAATCTGGCATGTTTAAAAAATTGTATTCATTTTTGTTGGAAGAAGTTATCCCAGGAAAGTATTAACAGAGCCATTGATAATTTTCGCACTCGTATGCGCTTTGTTGTGATGTCTTCAGGAGGACATTGTGAAAACTTTTTCTTGTAAATTTAATTTGAGTTCTTCTTTGTTCATTTTTAATGTATTTTGTTCAGAATTAAATTCTGCATCTATGTGATTAGTATTGTTCCTCGGGTTTTTAATTATAGGCTTAAAAAATTCATAAACAATCGTTACCACTTTTTTTTGCCTCACCCTGTATATCTACATACTGGAAAATTATTGTTATATACACAACTCGAGCAGCCCAGTTGTGGGTTACTGTAGTTTTATGTGAAGGTTCTATACATATCATATGTGTTAACCTGCAGAAAAACAACCTGGATATCCAACAATTTGAAATGAAAAATTTGCAAGAAAATTTCATACCCTAATTGACAATTTTGTAGATCAACAATTTATAGAAAAAATTTACTTTACTGAATGCTTGAATTATACACCATTCATTTTGAAATGACCGATGCAATGGGTCGCAACCAAACTACCATCCAAAATTATGGAATGCTCATTGGCTCTATTTGATAAATTTTCCCTTCATGGCACTGTCCCCTTGATAATAACTCTCTCCAATCATTCCAAGATCATTAAAATTGATTTTCTAATTTCCAGTTAAGTTGCATTTGTCAAAATTCTGAGCACTGCATTGATCATTTTGAAATGAATGGAGCATAATACAAACAAACTATTCTGCAGTATCAATGAACGTTATGTCCGAAATCAACTTGTGTCAGTAAAATTTTTCAAACAAATTATGCATTCATACTGTACTTCTTTTATCCTATTGCCTGGTTGACAAGATAAAAGAAGTAGAGTATGAAGTACACTTTGTTTAATGGGAAACTGGTAAATATAAGCTGTTCTCATGATTTATGACACACAGATGACATTTATATGTTTTTCGGTTAGACTATAGAGGAGAAACAGTGTTTGAGAAATGTTTGTGAATTGTTTGAGCCATGACTGGTGAGTGTTTGAGAAATGTTGTAAGATAAGTGATAAAACATTAATGTAAATTCATAATGCCTAATACATAAATGGTACTGTACATGATTTCGTTTTTCGTGAAGTATTTTCGAGTATGTCTGGTTTTTCCTCTTGTTGACGGCCTGTACATTTTTCTCAAGTATTGTATAAGTACTTTGTTTTGAGCATTCCCGCACCAAAATCCATTAGCAACCCAATTGGGAATTGTTGCATAATAATTTCACACATCGGCACCTGGTTTTATAACCCACTCCAGTCACATGAAGATGCACATTCCCAAGAAATACACTATCCCTCCCAAAGTCTTAAAAACACCTGCCCATGTGATAAAATGCAAAAAACCCTGACCCAGATGCAAGACTCAAGTGGAACACATGGAAACAGTAAAGCACATGAGAAACTAAAGCATGTAGGTGTGGTAATAAATCATACAGTAAACTAAAGCATGTAGGCGTGGAAATGGAGCACATGGTAAATGGAAGCATGTGAAGAAAGAAGTAAAGCAAAGCAACAATTGGATAGGAAAGCAAAACGGAAGCAGACCTCCCATGGACTAAGGGTGTGGTCTGAAGGAAGCGGTATAAAAGAAGAAAACTTAGTAAAAATAGTTATAGTTTGTTTTTCTTGAAATGCTTCTAAATAATGGAAGTGGAAAGCAAGTAGTATTTCAGATTATCCCGATTTTCTGATAAAAAATATACAATATAGGACTGGAAATTTGTCGGCATACTGAGATCACCGTTAACAATTTTTCGAGTGAAACATTTTACGGTAGGAGCTCTCTGCAAACGATTTTGACGACAGTACTGATTTGTGTCACTTTTCGATTTGGAAGCATTTTATAAAAAACAGACTATAGTTTTTTACTCCTGAATTCGTGTGTAAAACTTGTTTTTGTGTATTACATGAGATTGAAAAAGTGTCATGGATTGTCGAAGCTAATCGCATAGCCTTCGGTGATGTCATTCTTAATTTATTATTGTGTTATCATCGTAAGCATTCGTGGTTTATTGCCCTGTTGTGCACCCTGGGTACCTCATGATCGTTCAATTGGATTGTGGTTTCATCAAGTAAAAAGTATCATAGGACTAGAGTGAAAACCGACCGAATACCTCATTTGGGCGTTACAATGTTTGTGCTCTGTTTGTGGAGTGCTTGAGAGTACTTTTCGTACCTTTCTCAAACAATCCACAAACTATTTGTGTTTGAAGTTTGTAGGCGTTGTTTGTGCGTTGGACTGTATGTAGCAGTTAGCACTACCATGCCTTTGTGAATACCAGTTCATATTTAGACCGAGTTAGGCTTGAACTGTGCCATTCTGTGCCATGCTGAGACCTTACTTAGCAAGTCAACTTAACACGCCTTCGTGAATACAGCCCCGGGTGACCACGCATGCATGTTTGGGGCAATATTAGGAAGAATTAGTGAAACAACTAAAAAACAAATCCAGAGCTATAGATACAATGACGTATTATTTTAGTAGGGAAATAGCTATGATTTATTCAAAATAAGGACATGTGCAGGCCTCACAAATAGTTATACGTAAACGCTACACCTCGGACAGCTATACTTCAACCCAATCTATCAAGTGGTGTCGAAGAACAGTTACTCGAGTCTAATTATGGCATGTTGCTCGGTACAGCTGGATGAACTGCATGCCTGGACAGAGAAAGCCCAAGTTGAAAAACGATCACCAACTCCAAGTGACAAATGATCATGTCTGAGAAGAAAAATAACGTCTACAAATAACGATCTCATTGATCGACACCAGCCTGAAATACGTACACCTGGTCACTTAATATTTTAGGGTATCCACTCTGTAAGTTAACCTTTAAACTGTCAATATGGTCAAATTCAACCCTATTGACTGTTTTTACGGATGATTTTCATGGTTTAAGGCTCCTATAAATATCGATAAATATCGAGTTCGAAGTATTTCACGTTAGTAAACGTAATCCGCCCAAGGTAAAAATGGTTTAAAAATCGAATAAGACAGGTTTCAATAGTTATCACCAGGTCCCAAGATCAGAAATTCAAAGGAAACCAAGTTTTTGAAGGCAGCGCCAAAAAAACAAAACACCCAAAAAATTTCAAAACCGAAAAAATTTCCTATGCTCGTTAATTTCTCAGCGAAAACTGATTCAATCGATTCGCGGTTCTGTTTAAAAGATGCGCAACAGTCTCTAGTTTGTGAATATGTGCATTAAATTCGGTTGTTCGAACGAGTATTTGTTTTGCAAGGCCGCGCCGAAGATAAAAATAATTTTTTTCGGCGTCGCCGGAAAAAAATTTTTGTTTCACTTCGTTTTTCAGTGTTATAACGAGAGAATGGCGCTTTCTCCTTATTTTATTAAGGAAGACCGTACCTGATTTAGTAAGGTACGAACCTCAGTGTAAATTTTCTTTGTTGGGCGGCTGCAGTTCCACCCGACGAAAAAAAAACATTTTTTCCGAACTTTGACGGCTAATTTCGAGTCTGTTTCACAGTATTTATAGCAATTCCTAGACGTATTCAAAAACGTGCGAATCAGATTTAAAAGAACGACGCTGAATTTAGTGCAATGCCTGCCAAGTTATTCCAGTTTGAAAATAGTCTATGTTCTTCGCATGACCGTTAAAGGGTTAATCACGTGATTACGTAGAACAACAAGATGTCTATACAAGTGTTCATAACGCATATTTATTGTCAGGATGACAATATTCTTGACAAACGCCACAAATCGGACTCTATTTGGTACTGAATAAATTTAATTCCAGATTGTAAAACGCTTCTAAAAAGAAATCGGAGAGAATTGTGCCGTTTCATATTTTGAAATTTTCCGCTATTAGAACTATAGTCAATTTTTTATAAAAAATGACAGTGGCGTGAAACTCCTGTACATGAAGCTACTATAGATTTTTTCACTCAAAAAAATTTTTAGTGTCGTCACGAAAGTTTGGTTCCACATCACGTACGACTTTGCAGAAAATATAAAATAGTGCTTCCTTATTTGGACGCACTTTATGAAAAACAAACTGTAATTCGACAATCATGAAAAGGTTCATGCAAAAGGTTTTGAACGCAGTAAAAATGAAATGAAAACCAACTATAGCCTGGTTTTCATTTTTTTCTGGAAATGCTCCTAAATAACGAAATTGGACAGCAAGTAGCATTTCAGATTTTCACTATATGCTAATGAACAATATATCATATGGGACTGGAAGCTTGTGACCATACAGACCTAACTTTTAACAATTTTTGTGGTGAAAAATTTTACAATAAGAGCTCTATGTATGTAAACGATTTTGACGACAGTATTGATTTGTGTCACTTTTCTGTTTGAAAGCATTTTATAAAAAACAGACTATATACATTCCGACAAACTTTTCATCAATGCGGGTACAAAATAGGCAGTATTTAAACCAGGGACGATTCCAAATTTTTTTGAAAGCAAATTTGGCGACCAAAGCGAAGCATTGCACAATGTACACTTCCCATCTATGTCATCTCGCATTACATGAGCAAAGCAGTATTAAAATGTTTTTGATGATGCTGTTGGATTTTCCCAACGCCTCGCGCCGAGTCAATGTAAATAGACTTTTATTGCGCCCGAACGCGAGCAAATTTTCGTTGAATAGTATATTTGTATTATCGCGCAAACTTTAGGTTGTCAATGAATGACAGATGAAAAGAAATTCTACACTTCCTCAGTTTATTCTGAGTGGGACTTGTAACTGAAATGATTATCATTTTTGGTGTTTAATTCGAATAGAAGAATTCACATTCTTGGTGCAATTTTATAACCAAAAATTTATGCAGACGTTATCAATTATAGATACTGTCAATCTTTACACGTTGTTAAAAGAAATTCGCAACCGAAAATGAAAGGAAAATATAAACCTTCTTGAAAATTTTATGGGAATATCTGAATTCTTGCAGCATTCCATCGCTTTTTCTATCACAAACCCTTTTTCCCCGACAGTTCTCTTCACTTCGCTGAGGTAAATAGACGAAAAAAGGTGAGAACGATTGTTATGCTGGAAATGATGCTTTAATTACATTTTTATCAAAATTTAGCCCAAAACCTCTGCTCAAATTTCAGTACACCTTCATCGGGAAAAAATTTTTCGTGCCGTCTATGAGAAAGGAGTAGAAATTTTCCGAAAATGCTTCTCTGAAGCTTTTGAATTCAATTTACGTTAAGAAAGGAACAATCGTTTCAAAAAGTTTAGAAAGTTGATCTTTCTCAAAAAGTGTATCAAGGAAAAAATGCGGATCTTCATTAAATATACAGATAAATTATTGAAGATTACCAATTGAAACGTGAGATAATACACACTTTAAAATGAATTTGTTTAATGACGGAAATCTGTTTTTTAAATCGTGTCATATAACACAGCATAAATTAGATATTTCTTGTAAATTCGTGAATCCGCATGCCCATCAGAGAAATCATGGGTACGGCACTGATTTAAACTAAATAATATTTTTCATTATCTTTCAAAATTTCCATTTATTTTTAATTCCCGACTTTCCAGAAGTCATAATACCCGGCGGGCGTTCCACCCCGACGTTCAAGTACCTGAACCATTCGACGATATGTTTCACAATTTGCATGTCACTTTTGCTCAATTTGAATTGATCCGCAAATTTATGCATCCTCATCAATAAATCAGTAGTCGACGAATTTTCTATTTTTCTGCTCCCACAATTTCTAAGCACCGTGTTGGCCGTACTGTATAGTCGATCAAGGTCGTAAATGTGATAATAGAGGATATATGCGGCGGACACGAATTTGGATATTAACAGTTGTAGAACGTAAGGCACGAAAGTTGAGTCCAATTTGTGACGTTTCAACAAGCTTTTATTAGCCAAAACATCCAAATGACCGCCTTCGTAGGGTAAACCTTCAAAAGTTTTATTATTCCAATCCAAAATAGCGATGAACGGCTTTAGATTTATATGGGGAGGCAAAAAATTATCGATTTCCGAATTGAAATCAATCGATTGACCGTAAATTTTGTAGTCGGTAAAGTGAGACGGTTTTATGGTACTCTCCTCATTCCATAAGGAAACGTATTTTTCTACGGATTCGTAATTTGGAACGAAAACGGCTAAATTACGCGCATATTTTTCGACCATATGTTTCTTAAAATGAGACCCGCAAATCAATATAAATTGGTCCAATAGAAGAGGGTAAATTACGTGTCTGAAATTGGGGCCGAATGACAACAGACTAGCGTCGTCGGAAAAACGACCAAAATTCGCGTTTCGATCAGGTTTTTTGCTATGATCGGGTATTGAAGGACCTGTCTTGAACAAATTTAATATGGGTAAATGGCCCAAATTGAAACAAGATTCAGTTTTTTGGTCGCTGCAACGATCAATCGCGTTGAATAGTCGCCAAGTTTCGAGCAAAGATCGCTCAAAAGTCAAAAAAACGCAAGGACACAAATCATGGAACGCTTTCAAATGAAAGTTTCCGTTATCTGATGACTCGTCCGGAATGCTTGAGCCGAACAATCGCGATTTGATCATCCACCGTTCGATATTCGGTTTTTGGTGATTTTGAGGGCATTTTTCCATTCCAAACGATGACGTTTCGATCACAGATTTTATATCTTCCAGTTCGTTTTGCATCGTTCGACATTGCGAATTTAATCGTTTTTCGAAGTCGATCTTTTTTAATAATTCTTTATCCTTATTATGCAAGTTTGAGGAAAAATAACGTTGCTCCGTTTCGGAATTCGATGCCGACTCGGCGTTGCTCGTATACGTCAATTCGTAATAAGAGTTGACTGTTTGATTTTGCGTCGTTTCTAACAGATTGATGGCTTCTTCTAATTCTCGACCGAATCTAACTTTATTGCATAATTTGATAGGTCGTAGAAGCTGGCGAAAGTTTGTTCGCAAGTGATCGAAATTATCGTTCAATTTTTCGACAGAACTCGACGCGTAACATAGACAAAAAGGTCGCAAAAATCCGCGAGCCTCCAAATCAAACAAAGTGAAGTGTTGACTGAAAACGTGCAATCCTGAAAAACATTTTTTTGGAAAGTTTAAAGATAGAAAACTATATAAACTAAAACTATAGTTGTCGAAAATGCGACGTGAACCGAGAAAGTGGTCAGAGTTTTCACTCTAAAATCCTCCAAATTTCCAGACATCCAGAGGATGGCCCAAATATAAGACCCACATGAAAAACTTATATTAATGTATCTGAAAAATGTTAGGATTTTGGTAAGAAGTAAGGATTTTGTCTACTACAATTCATCGTCCTGAAATTTCATACACGTAGCCACCGTAGCCATTAAACTGTACAAATTTCTGACTTTGAAACTACATGTTAGTTGTGTGCATCAGTGACAATCAGATAATGAACGGTAAACCTCTGTTCTTAGCTCAGACGATCATTATACGCACAGTGTATTTTCAGCGTAAGTACTGACTGAGACCATATTTTCTCAGCAGTTCGTTAAAATTCGAATGTATTGATAACAGGAAACGATGCATCAAAACCGAAAAAAGTGGTTCTACGTTGAACTTTGGATAAAAAACAATTTTTTCAAATGATAAGCAGTCCGACGTCGAGATCGAAACGAGCTAATCTAAGCTTGCGAGTTTACAATGATTTGTTCGAGTTACTTGATAAGAAAGTTGCCGGGTAGTTGAAACAAGTTTCATAGAAGGGCTACCTGAAGTGATATCGTACGACAAAGTGATGCATTTCGAGAACAGAGCCCCATTGTAATAAACAGGATGATTTGACATGGGAAACAAGCTGTCCTTTTTCGTCAGCGAGACAATATCGTCAAAAAGATAGAGAAGTAAAAAGATCCAGCAATAAATCAACTATTTTTGATAAATTTGAGATATATCATATCAATTTCGAGTTGAAAGTAGGTAACCGGAGTAATGGAAAAAATCGCACAAAAATTATAAAACTGGATTCTTCATTGTTGAAAAAGTGAGTAACAATGAAAATTTTATACGAAAAACGAATCAAAAAAGAAAACGAGACCAAAGTAAAAGGAGAATTTTTTGCTTTGCAGCAATCAGGAAATTTCGCACACGAGGATGCCCAATGAAGTTTTCTAGTTTTCGAAAAATGAGCTGAGACGGGAGCAAGGAAATATGTTCGATAAAAATAAATCGTCTTTTGAAGAAATTTTTTAAAATATGGCCTTGAATACTGCTGACAATAATTTTTCTCGTATTTCTCGTAAAATTGGGTAAATTTCATCGAAATCGTGAGTATTTATTAAAGATGGTCCGGCTTCGGTTTTAGAATTTTCGAATCAACGATTTGGGTTTTACTATTTTCAAAACTACGGTTTCAGTTTTACTGTGTTGAAAGAAAAAATACATATACAGTCAGAGGTCCCCAAGGTCGAAAATTTAGGTAGGGGTAAAATCGTAAATTTTAAGGGTAGTACTTGAAATATGCCGTGACCTTTTTTTTTGCTCTCAACTTTTTGCTAAGGAGGGGGGAGTTGTAGTTTCTCGAACTTACAAAAATAATGCCCCTACTTTATGCTTTTTACTGTCAAAAAACATTTACTATTTCAACCCCATTTTCCAGCTCCCAATCATGCAACTTTAATGCACTAATTATACGTACAGAATAGACACACTTTGAAGACTGTTGTGCCAACTGATTCCTGCACATTTCAAGAATCGGGCACAACATACGTTTGGAAACATTTTTCAACCAGCATCATCAGCAGTATGGGCTTATCCCATCACTGGTTAGGCTTGGAACAGTGCTTCCAATTGAAAGTCCTGATGCTGAATGTGGCTTTAGTATTATTAATCCCATTAGACTATGAACTACGAGTTTGAAACCAAGTACCACTCCTGATCCACGTCAACAGACCTCACATGTCTCAACTCATAGCAGGAAAGTATGCCACAGCTTGGGTAACCATATGCGCACAGAAGACCCAACACAGAAGCGGGGAAAAGGAAAGGAGAGCATGAAGAGGCAGAATTTTAAGAACATAATGTTTTTCTTCCCAAGGGGCGATTTTTTGATTAATCACATACACATAACTCATTATTTCATCTCCCAATTATATTTATAATGATTTCCTACAAGTAGTATATATTAATGTGCTGATATCCTTTCCTAAAAATCGCTATATGGCACAGAAGTTGCATACTTTCCCATTATCATTTGCTCAGTAAATGTGTCAAAAACAGCAGTGAGTAATTCCACAGAATTACACATTCTGCAATTTTTCTCGAATTAGTATAACCTACTGGGGAGAGGATGAAGTCTACCAAAATATTTTGCTATAGTGAGCTGTTTTTATGAGGGTAGTAAATGAATTTCCAAATCTAAGATGGGGGTAATACCCCCCCCCATACCCCTCCTCCATGGGGTGCTCTGTATACAGTGTATTTCCTTAATGAAAATAAATGTCTAAATATAACAACAAATGTTAAGAAACATTTGTTGAATAGAAATCTGCAATTAGTCAAAAAAACAATGGTCCCTCCTGGTGAATAACATTAACAGATTAAGTCTTCGATGCTAGAATTATGAAGTTACACCGTTTGGTTGTATCAGAATCAAATTCGTAGAATTTTGGTAAAATTGTGCCGGAATCAAATTTATTTGAAAAAGTGTACCGTTCGCATTGTTCTGAATTTCTGCTTGTCTGTTGGGCCTTCAAGCATTTCATAGTTCTTTCTTACCTGACTAAAATTGTTAACCCGACAAAAGTATTTTTCTCATGGATTCATTCTGTATCAACCTTTTTGTATCCAGTTCAGTTCTACCTAAAATACTCTAGATCTATTAGAATTATATTATATGTGGTTAAGTTCGAGAATGTCGTTGTTGTCCGAAAATCTTGATCTCGAGATTTCTCATACGAAACTTGGGACAAGAAAAACATGCCTGAATTATGTTTGGAAATGAGAAAATATGAGAATATCTAATATTCGATTGTGTATCACTATAGCCACCGTCACACTAGAGCCGCCGTCTCACTATAGCCACCATGTCACTACAGCCACCATCTCACTATAACTAATGTATCAGGATAGCCACTAAAATCTCACTAGAGCCACCACGACGCATAATAATGATCTCGCTACAGCCACTAGTGTCCTATATTCAAAGGTACCGTTACAGCCAATGCCTCAATACAGCCACTAGGGCAATCTATAAAATGAGGTATTATAAACTACTTGCACGTGATACGTGTATTGGCATTACATAATGGGCTTTTAAGTATGAGTATTCGGCAAGCAATGAGTACAAATGCAGTACATTTGATGCCATTTAAAAAATATTATTGTTGCATGGGTGAGAGCCTCGTCACCTCATTTGCATAAGCTTTGTGCTAAAAATAAAGAGGCCATGTTAACTGCCAAGCGTTGAAGAAAAACTTAAAAGACCCCAAAATTTTGAACGGGTGTCAAAAGCGCAGCGGGTTCAAAAGTGCAGCCTGTTTCAAAAGAGCAGCCGGTTCAAAAGTGCAGCAAGTGTTTCAAAAGCGCAGCCGAAAATTTCAAAAGCGCAGCAAGTGTTTCAAAAGCGCAGCGAGTGTTTCAAAAGCGCAGCAAAAAATTTCAAAAGCGCAGCAAGTGCATAGTAGTCAGTCTTTTTTGTCTTGTGTTTGTTTCAGACTTACTAGTTAATCATAGGGGGTGTCTTAAAGACTTATTGACGTACTCATTGACATACTGGACTATAGGGATGTCCCGGAACCACCTTTTTTAAATGATATTTTTTCAGTATCTTTTTTACATGCTTTCAAACATATTTTTTGTATAGCATGTCGCAAAATTTTGACCCAATCAAGGCCTGTAGTGTGTTTACTCAGAAAAAGATGCAGAATAATGAGACAGAAAAACAAGAGCAGAGAGACGGTGAAGTGAAACAGAAATAGGGCCAGAAAAATGCACGTAAATGTAATTAAATGGAAAATACGAGTATGTTAACAGAAATAAAAAAGAAAATCCTAGTTTTGACCCTAATCTACCTAATACTCTGTAACATCTTCTGGAAAATATGCATTTTAAAATTTCTATTGATTTGTTTTCTTTGTTGACCTTTCAGAAGGTGGCCATGTGTCGTACTTTTTTGACCATATCTAAGCGTGCATTAATACGACAAGTTTTCATTTTTAATCCTCAGAATCATTTATTTTTACTCATAATCATTTTCATCTTATTCATTGTAAATCACAATGCGAGCTTTTTTGCCAATACAATGGCACATATAACGAAGAAACGCGTGGGCTTCACCCATTAGGAACTGAAATGCATGAGCGGGCATTTGTTGAGCATCGAAATCGGGATAATCCCATAGATTATTTGTGGCCATATTGAAACAGTTTTTGGCAGTTGCAATACGTTCATCCAATTGTTGATATGTTCCATCTCTATGCTTTGGCCGATAAATATGGCCCAATAAATTTCGAATATGAATCTGATCTCAATTGTGCAATGGTTGTAAAAGATGCAAAAAATTACGGATAGCTAAGTGGAACTCATGAACTTCAACTAAATTTAAGCGATTATGATAGCCCTCGGCGTGATTTGTTGTTCGAGGGCCATTGTTGCTCCAATGACTCCACATGGTCATGGGAAATTGCCCATTATTGATCCACGTAGATTGAAAATAAATACAGAATTCCTCCAGCTTTGCAGCTCTAACTGCATCATCAACGTGTGGAATATTCCGAATAATAGCATTATAGGCGGGAACAATTAACCTGGGAGGGAGAAGGGCTAACACTTTACAACAACTGATCCACTCTCCAACGGCCCCTTATTCCACCCAAACCTTGCGCTGTCCAAGATTGTTCAGTTTTCGATTAAGAGCTTGAGAAAAGTGGAACATACAGCCTTTTATCGCAAGTTTGGGAAAAACTTGTCGCACGGCTGCATGTGCAGCCACTTTGAAATCCATATGTATAGTGGCCAATGCTCCAAGGCCACCATGATTTTCAATAATTTTTTGGCGAAGTTGTGTAAAAAGTGTGACATATGCCGCAACGGTTTTTGACTGCATTAAAGCATGGCAAACGGGCACGGCTTCAAATTGGAAGTTTCCCCAAGCGTGGATAGTGTACAGCTGCACAAAATCGTTTGGAGCCACCTAAAAAACTATAGTTAACCTTTTCATGCATCAGAACTGAATTACACATTGTTTGTCTATTCATTGTGTTTCTTTCTTTTCTTTGTTTCTTTCCCTTTGTTCATTCTTTATATCTCATGTAAAATATTCTGACAGGTAAAGAAAAAGAAAAAATTAGATAGAAAAAAGAAAAAAATCTGATAAAAAAGAGAAAAGCAAAAATTGAAAAATAAAGGGAAAAAAAAGACACAAGAAGAAAAACGAGCACGTGTAAACGAAAAACGAACATGAGTAAAACGAAAGAAAAATATAAATGGAAGAGAACGGGCAAAGAAAGAAAACAGAAAGCCAAAAACATTAAAGCAAAAAGGAAAAAATTTAACAATAAAGAACGGATAAGGAACGGGCAGAGAAAGACAGTAAAAATGACTGCAATGAAAAGTAAAATATGAAAAAAGGAAATGAAAACAAAAGAAAACTAAACTGGTTAGAAAACGCTGAAAATACTGAAAAAACAGTGTTTCCGGACTTGGGCCCGTTTTACTGTGATGCCGTCATTTGCTGGATGCACAATGCACATAACTCATGAGAAACTCTATTTTTTTGTTTCATTTCTTTTTTCTTCTTTTTCTCTTTCGCTATTCTTTTTTCCATGTCTTTTGCCCTCAACTCATCCTTTTATAGTTTTTATTCAATTCTTTCACTTGGTTGTAACCCTTTGACTTCTCTTTTATTTTCCTAGTTTTTATTTTTATTTTTTCTGCTCTTATATTCTCTTTTATTTCTCTTTTATTTATTTTATTTAGTTTCTCATTCTTCTTCTTTTCCTCTTTTGCGTGGCTATACTTCTCGGGAGCCAAATGTTCAAAGCATGGGTGTTGGAAAGAATCTGAATCCAGCCAGAATGGGCAAATGAAAAGAATCTTAATCCAGCCAGAATGGGCAAATGAAAAGAATCTTAATCCAGCCAGAATGGGCAAATGAAACTCCCCAAATCAATTTGCTTCAGTTAAACTTTTTGTGAATTTTTTGGTCCATTTTTCCAAATTATGCACTGTGTGACCTCCATAAAATCCCCAGCATCCGCGCTGCAGCACTGCATCCACTTGCACAAGATGGAAAGAATGAAAAAGATGGTTTTTTGTGAATCAGCGGATCAAAACTCCCAGTACTGCACCTATGTATTATGAATACATGCTCATACCAATTGTTTGAGACGTCACTATAATTATGTAAATTAACTGTATAAAAAAAACTTGCCTTAAATGTGCCGTCCATTATCAAAGCCGAGCTTTGCGAAATAACGTTGATGTCCAAATCCGAACAAAAGGCTAAAACTTTCTCTTCCTGGTTGCTGCACAGAAGCCATCTCTCATTGTGATATTCGGACCCAGGGTCAGCATATCGACCACGTTCAGTCATTAGATATTTGTCGGGTAGATCAAAAGGGTCTGGCACGGGAATTCTGCCTTTTTGGAACCAACGTCGCAGTCTGCTTCTCATTGTTTTTTAATCCGGTAAATTTTGCTCAATGGCAGCATTTTGTTCAGCATTCCGAAAACGCCGATTAATTTCCGAATTCATGTCCACGTGTGCCTCCAATGGTCGCTTTTGTCCTTTCGCGCATTTCGACCTGGCTTCCCGATTTAATTCTAAAGCATTTACTGATCCAAAATTTCGATATTCACAATCGCTGTGATGCCCATCGATGGGATTCTTCAGTATCAAATCATTTTTGATGACGATCGTAGAATACAATTCATTTTCTTCTTTCCCTTGAATTTTGAGAATTTTTTGGCATTGTAAGCATATCCAATATTTGTTAATACTTCCATCACTAAGTTCTCTTTGCGATTTTTTTCAAAATTGATAAATTTTATTGGAATTTAACGGATTTGCATAAGAAATCAGATGCGCTTTTAGAGACTGATTTAAAGCATAATGCCCTTCCCCGAAATTCATTTTAAGGTGTTCACAGTACTTTCACAAAATTTTAGTGACTGAGTTTTCAAAAATTCAGTTCGAAAAGGCAGTTTAATTTGCATAAAGTTATACATGATCTATTTTTGGAATCGCGATGGACGCCGAAAAAATTTTTTTTATGTTAATGAGATGCGTTCATTGTACAAGTATCATTTGACCGGGTTACTTCGTAGTCAATGAAAATTCAATAATATTTCTTTTGAAGCACATAGCATGTGAAAATTTATAACTTGCTGCGCTTTTGAAACACTTTTCCACCATTTGCTGCGCTTTTGAACTTTTTAACATTAGGGTATAGCCAGCACTGCTGCACTTTTGAACTTTTTACATGTGCTGCACTTTTGAAACTTTTGCTGCCCTTTTGAACCCGCTGCGCTTTTGAACCCTACCCAAAATTTTGTACAAGCATTACAAAGACCAAAAGTAAAATAAATTTTAAATTTATTTACTATCATAATTTTTTTAATTTGATTCTTATAAGGTAAAAAAATAATGAATATTAATATATTTATTAATATGTAAACAATTGCTATTTTTAGAGATAAAAAAAGCAATCATTGAATCCCCTATTAAAAATATAAATAAATTTGAAGTTAAATTCATTTTATTTCAAAATGCATAAAAAATAATTAAAGGGAAAAACATAATAATATTAATAAAAATTTTTATAAAAAATATTGTTTCGAAAATGTTCGCCGTGCTATAATAAATGACCAAAATTATGATCAAATTGTTCTTGAAATCGGTCACTTTTTGCGTCATGTAGCTCATTTGATGGGTTAACCAGTTATTTTTTCAAAAATAGACGGATAATTAAAATACACGATGCACAAAATATTTATTGTGCAGAAAAACAGGTGATTTTCTGCATTATCTGTTGAGTGGCTCTTCCGAGACATTGGCTGTAGTGACACTTTTGGTATGTGACACTGGTGGCCGTAGTGAGATCATTATTATGCGTCGTGGTGGCTCTAGTGAAATTTTGGTGGCTATTCTGATACATTAGCTGTAGTGATATGGTGGCTATAGTGATACAGTGGCTATAGTCTGATCGTGGCTACAGTGAGGCGGGCCCTAATATTCAAGGTTTTATATATTGATTGACAGTTTGGAACCATATTTTTGATAATGAACTTTTCAAAATATATAAAATCCCCCCCGATCAAACATTGAAAAGCTTGACATTCCACAATCTCCGGAAACAGAACGCTTCTGTCGCTTGGAGAACATACCTGTACTGGTGGGGGGGGGGTTTGGGGGGAACCCCCCCAACTTGGCCAACCCTGTACCCAAAATCATTCCCCCCCAACCCCCCCCCAGTTTGGAAAAAATTAAAAAAATTTTCAAAAAAGTGTATGTTTTTTGGCCTTTTTTGGGAAAAATTTCGACTTTTTTCTACCCCCCCCCCAAAATTTCGGATTTACCCCCCCCCAACTGGTCGGAGGTCTTACAGGTATGTTGGAGAATATGTACTTGTCAAGGATTACATTGAAAGATTTACGTTCACACATTATCAGACATTGATATCATGCAGAATGTGGAACTGCCGGCAATCTGATGTTAAAATTACTCTAGTACAGAGATATCCAATAAGATAGGAAAGTGAAAAAATTTGTTCAATCACATAAAAAGTGATGTTTTTGAGTTGCCAGTTGAATGCTATTATGAATGAAAAAATAACCCATGGAATTTTCAACAGAATGTGTTGACATATACAAATTACGGTTTTTGCTATATTATTACAAAATGAAACACCTAAAACAGAAGTGAAAACCGAAAAATATTCCTCGAAAATTTCGGTTTCGATTTTTAGATTTTTATTCTGCTTTTATGGTTTCAGTTAACCGGAACATACTTAGTATTTATCCCAGAGCACGCAGGATATGACTTGACGCATAAAACTTTTCAACTATACCTCAATTTTACGGCTCTTGTTAGCTCCTATTTACTCTAATTAGGTACCTTCTTGAGAGAACCGACAAATATAAAAATCAAAAAATAAGAATGAAAGTCGGAGTATGAAAATCAGAAGCATAAGCGAAAAAATAAAAAAGGGAAAGGAAAGAGCAAAGATGACAAAAAATTACCTTGCTCTTCATTGCTTAATATCACATGAACGTCATTATCAGCACCGAAATTACTCTCCATGTTTCTTTGATTACTGGCCTGGTAATCCGTGGTCATCAACCAAACGGCAAATTCGTTACGATCAAAATGCGCGGATAATCCATTCGATACGGAAGAACTAGTGCTGGTGCTGCCATTATTATTGCTACTGCAGATCGAAAACGGTTGACAATCGGGAATAGATAATGCTTGTCGAGGTCCTTCGATTTCAGAGAATTCTACCAAAATAACGTGATCGGAGTCGTCGATCGACGAAATGGAATGCCAAGGGTCCACGCGCGAATAATCGATTGAATTATTTGACGAAAGAATTTCTTTAATACGACTGGCGATTTGCTTTTTGTCCATTTCACGTGAAAGACGAAATGACCCACGTCACATCTTGAAAATAAGATCTTTGGTTAATTATTGTGCTCGCAAAACCAAAAATTAGTTGGGGGAACATAATTTGATATTTGCTTCATAAAAAACTAAAGAAAAAGCGACCGGAAATACTACGTAGTATCACCAGTGTGCGTTTCATCAACAACTTGTAAATACTTACTTGAGATCAGGAAATCAATTTCGATATTCTTGAAATGATTGAAAAGAATGATCATCATGGATAAGCACAGTGAAGGAAAAATTTATTGAATAGAGCCAACGAGCTTTCCGTAGTTTTGAATAAAAGTTTGGCTGCGACTTCGCTGCATCGATCATTCCAAAATGAATGAAGTATAATGCTGCATCAAACGCTTTGCTAGTATTATTAGTAAATTCACTGGTATTTACTGGTCTACTACTCCATTCTTTTAAAATGATCGATGAAGCGATCCCATAAAAGTAAGTTCAAGACGGAAAAACTAGAAAAGCTTATTACTGTAATGAAAAAAGAAAATTCCTCGTCCATATGCGGTAAGCGGAACAGCTAGCAATTTCCTCCCACATTATCGGTAAATTGTCAAAATTCCTTGGGTAACAATCATGAGTCAAAAACAGTTCTGTCCAACTCAAAAGTGGATATTCTATGTTTTTAGTAGGTTTTCTATTATTTTGGCCTCCCCACCATACATGCACATAGGCGGGGTAGGGGGGGTAAACCCCATAAGTGAGACCCTGGCCACCCCCTAACCAAAAAAATTGTCAAACATCCCCCTGAACTTTTTCCAAGTCAAGTTTTTTGATGATTCTTGTGCATATTTTGTATGAAAAACAGGCTTGCAAAACTTTTTTTTGTTTTTTGCTCACCCACGCCCCCTACTCCTTGGAAAAAAGTCCGTGGACCCTTCCCCCTGGAAAATTCTTGCCGTGCAAATCTGGTTCCCACTAGGAAGGAATTTTTCCACAATATCAAGTTTTCCACCCCGTGAAATTTGCATATCACATTGGATAAATTTTTTGGCTGCCGCTGCGTCTGTCATTTCAAAGTGAAGGAGATATAGTAGTATTTTATGAAACGAAATTTGTTAGTAACATTGTTGCTAGTAGGGACTACTAAGTTTTATGAAACCGGATACTGGTAACGCGAATTTCGGAATCAATATGGAGTAAACAAAATTTCGGCCAGAGAAACTGCGATATTACGAATTAGAAACGTAATCGTAACACCACGAAGATTAAAGTAATATCCCCACAACCAATTCATATACTTTGGCAATCAATAGTATATTATTTCCAAGTTGAAGACGAAAAAACTAACTCACGCTCAAGCTTTTCACGTCTTTCGTGAATTGATCTTTGGAAAATATGAACTCTCGTGTATGTCCCTCAATCGAAGATGTTGCTGAATCGTCATAGAGATATTTCTGCACGGTAATACTACAGTCCAGGCTATAGTGAGAAACGGAAACTACTAATATCGAACCTCAAATTTGTCATGATTTATATCTAATTTTTATCCTGGCGACTGTCATTGACAAAAGCAAAGAAAATGTCAATAGCAGCAAAAGCCCACATGATCACAAAAGCAGACGACGCAAATTTTACAGGGCATGGGACAGCTCAGGTTAATACAATATTTTCATTTCTATTTTTTCGAATAAGACAAAAATAATTCTTCGTTCTTTGACATTTCTAACAAAATTTCAACACTACACTATTCAGGATCGAACTTCTCACAACTGCATCTTAAAATGGATGTGAGAGAAACAACATCATAATGAAATTGTAAGGTTTGGTTGAAAACCAATTCCAGCCACTAATATCTCGTGAATTAACTCGATAATTTAATATTTGATCCTTAGATTAATATTATAAATAAAGATCTAGATTGAAAAGACAACGACTACAAGGAAAACGGCCGAAAATCTGTTTGTGAAATACAACTTGGGTGCTGTAGATTTTAAATCTAATTCAGTCTAAAGATGATTTAAGCAATAAAGTGTCGATTTGTTACTTTTCATATTTCATTACTTAATTGATGTGTCATCACGTTCTTTGACATGGGTATTCGCTTTCAGCTGAATGACCATGTTATACATCAGATTCGAATCAGAATTATAAGAATTTCTTCGGGTCCGGGTCGAAAATTTTGAGAATATCGGATTCGGGTTCAACAAAATGGTCGGGTAATTTCGGGTCCCCAATACATCTCTATCGATAACAGAAAATCTTGCAAGGCAAATTCGCCGGGATCGGTCGAGATGAACTCGCGAGGGTCAGTCAAGAAGCGGTTGGATCAAGCCCCAACCGTCTATCTGCATGTAAGCACGCGATCGAGGACTTCTGAAAATTTAAAAGCTCACCCAAAAAAGGTACCCTAGAATAGAATTGCGGGGCGGTCCAAAAAAGGCATCCATCTGGCGTATTTCAGCCAGTGTTTGGATTTTATTCTCAAGATGCCAATGAGTTCAGTTTCCAGCTTTTAATTTTCATTTACACATAGATACAGTCTATGTTGAAATGGCCACTTGCTTTCGATCTTAAAAATCAGACAACAAGCAGTGTCTGACTATTGTCAAGTAAACCTACGTCTAGAAAGTGTTGTACTATAAACGAAAATTTTGAGCGGACTAAGCAGCAAACTTCTGGCTCCTGACCTACAGTCGCTTATTTTGATTAACAGGGACGATTTTCCATTGTTTTCAGTAACAGTTGTACTAGTCATACATTTTCAATATCTCTTTATCGAAGAACTGCAGACGGATCAGCAATCTGTCTGAATTCTGACGTAAATTTGAAACTAACTGAAATTTAATGTTTTTAGACGTGGATAATGATTTAATTGGGCAGTTTCTATTTAGAATCAACTTATCACTGTCATTCATCATGGAATTTGACTCTTCTGTGAGGAAAATCCCGTACGTCAGCACTTTCACATAAAAGCACCACGACCTGCATGTGGATTTCGAAAACGAATAAAACTAGCATATGTGACTAGAGTAATTTTGCTATCGGATTTAAAAGTAAAAGTCTAAGATTAGACCGGTTATTGTCTACAATTTTCGCTTTCAACAGCTACGTTACCTTCAGACCATGCTTGCATAAATCACACGAAGACTCACCGTCCGTATTAAGACGACAATTAGCCTAAAAACAAGAACATGATCAATACGGAAACAGGAAACAATGCTTAAAAATATCAATGTTGGTATTCACCAATTCACCATTAGGTAATCTGATGTACGATTCAATCATTAATATTTTCTGAAAATAAAGTTTATTGAACTTCCGATACCTACTACACACGGACCGGCGGAAAAGCCAGATTTTCGGAGAAAAGGTCTTTAGGAACGCAATTCGTAATATACAACGCCATAATAAAAAACTAAATACTAATTTCAAAATACTTCGATAATGGACACAAAATTGTTCAAAAAGCAATAAAAATGTAGACCGGATACAAAGCTGCATATTTTAAATCTTCAAGATGGCCCGAAAGTTAGAATAAAATAATGAAATGTGTATGCTAATTAATCGTGCCCGACGTAAAGAATGTTCAAAAAATTTGACTTTAGACAACAGTGTCATCAATAAACTTTTGAAGTTGCATTAAGAAGTCGAAAAATAGATTAATAAAGCAAATCAAGGGGATAAAAACAAGAATGTTTATAAACTGGCAGGTGAAAACGACATAAAAAGAAAAAATATCGCGAATGCAAAATGTGGAATGAAGATCACTTGAAGAAAAAAAATTACGGCGAACAAACGTATTCAACAGTTTCCCAAGTCTAATAATTTATAAATGGAAGTTACATAGGTCATAACTGACTGCCAGTTCGGTCGTTCAAGACATACCAATTCGTCAACGTTCAAAACGGCTGGAATCCCTAGCGATTCGCCAGCTTTGAAAGCCAACGTGAAATTTCGACGCTGAAATGCACGGGTCAATAGTGTAATCTGGTTTGAAGTAGGGATGGTAAAAGCATCGGCACAGGTACCGGCCCTGTGCCGATGCACTTTTTCCAGGTGCCCATAATTTTTAGATGCAATATATGTCATTTCAGACGACCATGTAACCTGTAAATTAAAGGATAACGTAATATGTGAAGTGATCACCAGTTAAGTTTCATGTTTTATTCTTTCGAAAATGCAGTGAAATACTTGATCAATGTTAATCAACGGCAAATTCTTTGACAAGAAAACCAAAATCTCTAATTTTTTGAGCGACAAACGGTTGCCTTTGTCCATTGATCTCTCTCAGAAATGGTGGAAAATTCCAAAATAACAGACATAATCATTTGGTACATTAGATACTAATTAATATAGTGAATCAATCTGCAATTCAGTAAAGACAGAATGAATAAGCATCCGGATTCCAATAGCACAAAAAAAATTTTACGTTAAAAATATACTAAAAATTACGAGAAGGTTTTTGGCCAAACATTTAATAATGTCATTGAAGACCTGGCCGTAAGAAAAATTGTCCGAGACAAAGGTTAACGATTCAAAAAAAAGATCTCCACTGGTCATCGTCGACTTTAACTGCCAATCTCTCCTGTAATTCAAGGACATTGTATGCTTTAGGATTGTTTGAATAATAATTTCAGTATTTTAATTACATCAAACCCGGAAATTTTCATTTTTCCTCATTTTTGACGAATAAACGACTCTAAGGATTTAAGAATGTTAGAATAAATTTTGAAACGGCTAAATAAGGCGTCTGTCAGCATTTTTACGGACAGAAAAATGACTGAAGAAAAATGAGGAAAAACGTATTTTTTGGGGAAGAGTCGACGGAAAAAATAGTGCTTCGGAAAACAATGAAGTCAAACGTTGCATAAACTTTTGGTCGAAAAATTGTATTAAAAACGTCAATTTTTCTACTTGAATTAAACACCAAAAAGAAGCATTTCTGTTCCCAATCTCACTCGATAAACAGAGGAATTTCATTTCTATTCATTTATCATTCACTATTGTCAAACTATAACTCTGCTACGATAATATGAACCTATTATTTGACGAAAATGTCCTGGCGCTTTGGCTAAATAGGAGTAGTTAATATTATCTTGATTGACGGCGAAAAGCGCCGAGAAAATTTTGCGTTTTCACCACCAAAATGTAAATTTAGCCTTAGACCAGTCAACAATTTGTGCAAATTGGCACAAACGCTCAAATTTTTTTGTGCCATTCCAACTTTTGTGTGCTAAAAACCATGTCTTGGCACAAAAAATACGCTGACTAAAAATAACGAACAATGAGTAACAACCATACATGTAACGGGGCCCCGAGGTCTGGGAGGGGGGGTTGGGCGACTTTTTTGGGGCCGGTGGTCAGTAATTCCCAAAATTTTTTTTTTTGGGGGGGAGGGGTGTCTCAAGGAAAAAAATTTTGATTTTTTCACGAAAAAAGTTCCAAGAGTAGTTCAATTTTTTTCTAAAAAGGCCGAAAAAATGTATTCATAGCGCGAAGCGCGAAGAAAATTCACATTTTTTACAATTTGTTGTTCAAAAATTAACGTTTTTCATCAAAAAATTGACATTTCTCAGTATTTTTCCGACCATAAGTATGGGGGTCCCTACGGCTACCATATGGCTAGCCATTGGATTGGAAAATCCTGGTGGGGGGGGGGGCGGTCGCCCAATGGCTAGCCATATGGTCGACGATTTCTGGGGGGGGGGGTTCCCATAGCACTTCCCCCCCAATTACATGTGTGGTAACAACAATGAATAAATGTAATCTTATTAACGTTACATGGTATTCAACAAATTAAGTAACTTCATAACTTGTGTGTAGCACCGGCACCTGCACCGGTTAAAAAGTCGGCACTGCCACATCCCTAGTTTGAAGTACACCTCTTGCACGTATGACATGCTAGCGCGTTTGACACAACTCTTGTAACAAAAGAAAGTTTTTAAACACATTTCAATAGGGAAAATTTTTGCCGAAAATGATAGACGAAATTCAAAAAGTATTTCAGTCAAACGCTCCCAATTTTATTCCTTCCCAGTCCGAGAAATATCGTCAATTTGCTCTTCGTATTTAACAAAGAGGAAATATTCACATTCTCTGAACTCTAACATGATTGTTATGAAAATTTCGGACAGTTCCTATGGTGATTTAGTCACCTAATAAAGAAAATGTTAAAGAATGAGGATTTCACTTTGTCATTTGAGTCCAACGTATCGTAAGGGATTTTGTCCGGCGAAAATGAATGCAGCAGAGCGCAAAACGCAAGACCATCGTTCCAGCTGCTACTAAAATTCGTGACTTCAACGTTCTGAAAAAACATTACATAGATATGAATAGAACGACAAATTTTAGATTCATCAATACCTTATAATTTGCCGTCCTGTTCTGACACCACCTTAATAAAGCATTTCGACGAGATCCACGAGGAGCGTCTTTCATCAATTTTGACAATGGATCATTATTTTCGATATCTCTGAGATGAAAAGAATATAGGGGAATGATGAGTTTTCTAGACAAAATACACCAGACATGCACGGCAAGAATTTTCCAGGGCGGAATTCCTCGGACGTTTCATCGACGGGGTTGTGGGTGGTCCTCGGGTAGGAGGGCATACCCCCACCTGACCCCCCTTATGTGCATGCATGATGTATACTGAGGGGAATCAGACCGAGGATAATTTAGGAAAGCAGATAAAAATGAAATTTTTTTTCTAAATTTCAGTTCTGTGCTGCCGCGATGAAATAATTTCTTCGAAATAACATTACATGACAAATCAGCGAAGAAAAAGAACATTAATAATAAAAAGGAACTTACAAATACGATATTTTTCGAGAAGGAGCCGATATTTGTTGATTTTTCAAAATTCCTTTTCCTAAGCGAATATTGACCGCTGAACAAGATGACGGAAGACTTGTATTTTCATCGGTAGTAGACTGATTTTGTGCGCTGATGACGGCGCCCAAAAGTTCCGCATTTTTCTGAGGGCTGTTACGAATAGGAGCGTTAGTTGCAACCCCTCGTTCGCTAGACGCCGCTATGAGATGTTGAGTAGGTGAAGAAATATTTCTAAAAAAACAATCGCTAAGAGATAAAGTAATTTTGAATAAAAAAATGTTTTTTCATCAGTAGATGAGAGTTATAGTTGACCATTGGTGTTTCAATTTTCAGTCGAACTAGATTTCGGCTTTATAAAAGATAGTTTTTTTGAATAAAAATGGCGGTGAATTGGAAAAGAACGAAATTAGCAACTTTAGGATAGTTCACGCAAAGCATAAATTATATGACCTTTTACTTAATAGTTTTTACGAGTATGCTCACAAATTTCTATCCAATGTGACATATTTTTGGTTGTAAAGGGTAATTTTTGAACAGAAAACAGTCACAAAAACGCGCCAAATGCACACTGTTATGGTGTGACATTAATTAATACTTGTGAATCATTTTTCGCAGGGAATACTTTTTTGATTCAATAAACTCCCAAAATTTTGAACAATCGACGAACCCACTCATAAAAAACCCAACTGTATCCCCCCCCCGAATTCCGACTTACTTTACATGGACGCCTGATGACTAGTCAAAACTCTTACAAGTATGAATAAAAAACTGTACTTCAATGATTTCGCGCCGCCAGGTGAGCTACCGTTCGGTCTAAATGTATCAATGCTTTCCAAACTAACGGGTCTCGCGCTCAACTTCGTAGCATTAGACATGCGTTCATCGGACACGGGTAACAAATTACCGTCGTTAGATGGACCCGGCGCTATTATTGATTTGTCCTTTTCCGTCGTAGTGGTCAAATTTTTGCCCAACGCTCCCGGAGAGCGCAGAGGTACGTTGGTCGAGACACAGTTTCTCGGTCGCCTATGTATACTAGCATTTTCCAGCGATTCGACTAAAGCTCGTACGGATAATACACATTTGTTTGTACCTAAATCTTATGAATATGATTTCTCAATGAAAAATCTCTATCAGCATCAGTAACTCGCGACGTCAACTTTCTGATAATTTAAAGGACGGAGACCTGAAGAGCTAGACATTAACTTTTCGATGAACAGATATTAGCAACAACAAACGAAAAATCTTAAAAACTTTCTCATTTGTAATTTTACAGCTACATATTCCTAGAAGAATTGCACAGCAAACAGTTCTTTGTTATATCAAAGGCAGTAGGCACTATAGTTTCAAATGAAAGAAAAGCTTAGACAGAAATCAGACTGTGAAATGAAAAAAGAAGAAAGAACATGTACACTCGGAAATGTTTCATCTTTTTTTTAATTTTGTTACACTACGCTGTATAAAAGAACTTGGTCGGGTCTTATTGATCACTCGATTTTCAGATGATCATAAATTGATAGTTGGTAATAAAATGCGGCGGTTCACAGCACTGTTTTCTTTGTAGACCCGTTTGTACTGGTACAAACGACGGTCTAAAATTTGTTTGTACTTTTCTAAAAATATTTTTACGAATTTTAGATGAAAATTAACGCAATATATTCATCCTTACTACTTAATACTTGGAAAATTATAGCGCAATAAATTCTGGTTATTAACCAGTACTCAGTTCTATATTCACTTCGCAACCCTTAACGTCCTGTTTGAGGTCGAATCGACCGGGTCGGTGCCACATCCGCTACCTAGTGCACATCCGCTACCTTAGTCAGATCCGCTACCTAGTGCACATCCGCTACTTTTTGCAAAGAAATATATGTCACATTTACTTTTGCATCGAATAACGTAGGCAAGATTCTATTATAAGAAAACATACAGTATGCATTTACAAATTATTAGGCTCATTTAAAACAACTCGCGATTTTTTACCAATTAGATGACGCATATACCGTAAAAAATGATAAATTTCATTCATTAAAAATTGGAACACTGCGGTTGCAAAACATTTGCATCAAAATTTTCTACTTGCCATATATTACCCGTATTTTCTGTGAAAGTGTTACATAAATTACAAATTCTATCGTCCAAAGCACTATATACTTCATCTCGTTGCTTTGGCATGTATGCGCCACGCCTTAGATTTCTAACACGAATTTGGTCGCGATTATGCATTGGTTAAAGTAAATGCAAGAAGTTGCGTACTGCCAAATGCATGTCACGAACCTCTGCCAGATTCAGACGGTTATGATAACCCTCAGCATGATTTGTTGTTCTTGGCCCTGGGTTATCCCAATGACTCCACATGGAAATGGGGAACTGGCCATGGATCCACGTTTGCTGAATATAATCAGAATGTGGACTGGTTTTTTCTGTGAAATGTGGACTTGTTTTTTCTGTGACCCGAGATGCTTGTGTGGT
Source organism: Romanomermis culicivorax (assembly GCA_963922205.1). Taxonomy (NCBI): domain Eukaryota; kingdom Metazoa; phylum Nematoda; class Enoplea; order Mermithida; family Mermithidae; genus Romanomermis; species Romanomermis culicivorax. The sequence continues at coordinate 66,279 of CAWUHX010000353.1, forward strand.
CACTTTGATAGGTTACTTATATTTTTTACTCGTTACAATCTGTCTGTGTGGTTATTTTGATGGTTTTATTACACTCCTTTACTCATTAGTGACTTATATTTCGGTAGACTCGCCCTAGTATTAGGTCTTTTCAACCATTTTTGCGCACAGTTCCATAAAAGTGACAAAAGAAATATTTGTCACAACACAGACTGCCTACCGTCATTCATGTTTTCGTTTTCTTTTAATGTTTTTTTCATTCGGAAAACCCTCATGAAAATGACGGCAAAATCTTTTTCATATTGTTTCATGTCTGGTAGCGGATGTGACTATGATAGCGGTCGTGCACTAGGTAGCGGATGTGCACTAGGTAGCGGATCTGCTACCCAATCGAATCGACCCAATATTTTTTTCTGTTATTCCTGAGTACTTTTGCCTATGAAAATCGTTGTTTATTTACTTTAAAGATAATAATCATACATGTAGTTGTAGAGAGGGCAGGCATTGGAAGGAGAGGGCAAACATTCTCACTATCTATCTACCATTTTCGCCCAGTAAAAAAACGTCCGTAATGCAAAAAAATGTTAGTTTCTCAAAAATACATCATGCTAGGTAATTGGAGCCGACGAAACGCATTCTGATGAAAAACGGATGCGCTTTCCGACTGCATTAGCCGAATTCCTTGGTAAGATCTACATCGAGTGCGAAAAAAAACGAAAAAAACCCCGAAAAAGTATACCAAACACAATTTTCAGCTTCCCTTGAAGCGCTAAACTTTGCAAATCGAATAAAGAACGACGCTGTTTTTTATCGTGAATTGAATTAGATGAGCTGCATTTACTGAGGCTATTTATTTTTACTATGCTGTATATACAGGACGTTAAGGGTTAAGGATAGTGGCATTAGACAAACTCAAAAGTAAAATTACTAAAAAGTAGTAATAAAAAATACTTATTACCACACTATTAGGTCACCTGAACTAAAGAGTATGTCTGGCAACATTGTGTGTATAATAATAACGTGTTTGCTTGTGAGTTGTGTGTATGATACACAAATAGATCATTGGTTACACTGTGATTGATATATCAAATTGAATTTTCATACCCAAAAATTGTGGAAACGGATCATTATGGCTATAAAGAGACGAGCAAAGAATTTCACTATGGCTCGAAAATCCGAATTGCACGATTAAATCAACTGATCAAAACTACGTGTGATACGCATAGAATTGAGGGTGGGAAGTGATAGTAGAACCCCATAGTCATCGTCATCATCATCATCATCATCATCATCATCATCATGTACCATGGTATCCGGTAACGCCCCAACATTTGCCGACAGGATATATGAACTCAGGATATCTATTTGAAACTCCTATGACTATCAGAAAATGTAGACTAGATGTCGATTTTAGGGCAGAAAATTTGCTAAATTTTCAAAAATGAAAAAATCAAATTTCTTGGCGCTTGATGATATAAAAAGCCTTTTTGCGGAATTTTTAGGACTTAAACATATATATTTTCGAGACATTTTAGCAATATGTGGAGCTAAACTCGCTTTTTTCCATCATTTCTGATGCCCTCCCCGAATGTCGCATCAGCTGACACCTTCTCCTAAAAAAAGCCTCTGACCCCCTAGCGTCAGAGAGCCGTTGCATGTGTGTGAGAAGTTGACTAACGGAAGGAAAAAATCTGAAGAGCGTTTTTCTCGCATATTAGTCAGTAAATTTATAGACATACGAACTTGGATAGACTTTGATGTGTCTAGTGCTTCACACTCTGAAAATTTCAGGACCCGGGTAACCGGTCTTCAGGGTACCCCAGTTACCCGGGTAAACCCGGGTGCTATATGCGAGTTGTCAAGTCAGTGAATGAATGCAATTCATGAAAACTTCAAGAAAATTTTAAGGTAAGAACCTTGCAAAATTTTAAGAGACAAAAGTTATGACAGAACAATAGCACATTTTGTTCAGACGAACGCTACACTTTCAATCAAATTATGGTAGCCTGGTCATTCATCACAACTATTTAATGAATCTATTTAAAAACCAGCCATCTCGCTAGGTCCAGGCTCTACTGTCTCTATCGATTTATCATCGTCCGTTTCTGATTCAGAAATGTTTCGTTTTATGGATGAGCTGAATATATTGCAAATCCACGTGTCATCAGACACCAGATCAACTTCAAAATAATTATAGACAAAACTTTTTTTTGTAGACATAGGAATAAGCGTAAAAAGACGACCAATCGGGAATAAAAAAATTGAATAATGTGTTTTTCTCCTTAACTTTTCATGCCCCTTCCATCTTATACACAATGCATCTCAACTTTTATTATTTTCTGGAACGGTATCCAGTACCAATATTTCATACCAGCAAAATTTCATTTCACGATGCCTTTTTCATGTCTCTTTCCCGTGCTGCATTGTTAAAACCCATAGCTTTTTTTGTTGCTAAAAATACACTACAATGACTTTTTGTGAGCCATATTAAACGCCATGTTAAACGATGAGTAGATGCATGCACTGAATTAATGAGGCAAAATACGTTCATTCACTGTAACTACACATAAATACTAGTTAATAGTGTATAGATATTTTGCTTATAAAATGTCTTGTCTAGACCCGGGTGCCCGGGTAGAATCCGGGTTTCATTCATTAAATTTACCCGGGTACCCGGTGTGAAGCACTATATGTGTCATGCATTTTTACAACGTAATCGATCGTGAACTCACTATGTGGCATCAGATATTTCGACTTGCCCATAAACGGAGTCGATGCGTTTGTAGTCGTCTCGATGCTACTCAAATACCCAGTTAATTTGGCTTTTAATTCTGGGCTGGTTTTATTACCACTAAAGGAAGATGGCGACGAAGAAGCGAAAGAGTGATTTTTCATCGATTCTTCACAAGAGTTGGATTTATTTCTAAGTTTATCTAGTTCGCATTTCAGCATTGAAACTTGATCATTCAACTGACTATTTTCGAGCGTTAATTTTTCGATTTCGTCTTGTGCTTCAACTTTGAAATCGTTTGCCACGACAACTGCTATCTAAAATAATATACGAAAATGATATTTAGAGGGACGTCAACAGCGCTGAAAAAATTCATTTTTTGACCCGAAAAATGAAAATATCGTACTAATAATCAATTATCTTGACTTAAAACAAAGTGGGCTTTTCGATGGATTTTAGTACCAAAAAGGCTATTTTTTGACCAAAAATGGATATTTTCCCTTGATTCTTAGCCTACGGAAGCAGTCAAAAAATTCTCACAATTACAGATATGGATAAAGATTGTGTATACGCAGAAGTTTTTCTTTCAGAACGTATTCTCACTTGTAAATCAGCCTGAAATTGTTTCCAGTCTTCTGTTTCTTTTTCACGCAAGGCATTCAGCTCTAGAAAGTCCTTTCGAACGCGCCTCAAATCGTTCTCACAGTCGTCCAAAGCTTTTTGCAGAGTGAAAATTTCATCATTTAACTCTTTTTTATCATCAACTTGACGCTCGAAAGATCTATTCAATTCCAAAAAAGCGGCTTTCAATTCTGAAAGTTCGAGTTTTGAAGCGTCGTTTTCATGAATGTTTTCTCTTCCAATTATTTTAGTAGGTTCTTCGCTGCTGCTATTCTTTTGACAATTAGATGTCATATCGTTATCGAAAATGAAATTTTTTTCTTTCAGCAAATTCAAATCGTTGAACGAGCTCTTTAAAAGGTTCTCTATTAAAGAGACCTGAAAAATTAAAAAAGCAAATAGAGGAAAAGTTCAAAAGAAACCAAGGGAATGTTGTGGAAAAGAAGTTCAATCGTAATTGGGCTTCATTGACACAACGCGCATTTGATACACAAAAAACCTGAAACGAGCAAGATTAGCAGATACAGGGTGAGCCAAAAAAGGCGACCGGTGCTGACTTTTATGGCTTTCGAATGGATGAAGCTTTTAGTGCGGTTTGCTGCCATCGATAGATAAAACATCTGGCATAAAAACTGCAATGTTTCATCCAGATTTCTCGAATATTGAATGAATAGAATTTTAAAAAAACGTCGATTTTTTGCAAATAAAAAAATTGACAGAAATAAGCATGTTTTATAACAGAAAAAAGCAGGAGCACAAAACTTGGCCCTTAAAACAGATAAATAGGGGTTCTAAAGCAGCAATCCGCATTAAAAAAACTTTATGTATACGAAAGTTACGGAAGTCAGCGCCGGTTGCTTCAATTTTTGGCTCACCCTGTATTAGAGTAGAGAAACAAAAAATTAGGCGGAGAAAAACTGCGGAGACAGGTCAGAGACAGTAAATTTGCAAATGTTGTGATTCTATGCTTGTAGAAAAAATCTAATGGGAATCAAACGGCCAAAAATCAGGAATGCACAACTGAAGTGAGAGTTATAAAAATTTATACTTCATTTTCGAAATCGTCCCTTTCTCGACGGAGCAAGTCCAACGAATATTGCACCTCCGTCGTATCATTATTTGCGGCGAAACGCAGCTGCATCTCAAGTATTCGCTTTTTCTCTTTTTCACATTCTTTCCGTGCTTTGTTCAAATCTACCTGGCAACGTTCTAAATTCGTTTGTACTCCGATCAAAAGTTTCTCTGAAACATATTTCTCGGAGTCATGAGTTTCGAAACGTTTTTCATACAGGTCCAATTTTTCGTTCAATTTAAACAAAGATTCTCGATCATTTTTATGTTCACCATCGATGATTTTATACGAGCTCCTTAACGTATCATATTTTTTCAATAAATCTTCGTATTCCTCGTGAGTATTTTTCAAAATTTCTAACAAACGCTGATTTTCGTCGACATTGCTTTCCTGGTTATCCTCGTCTCGAAAATTCGCAAATCGCCTTTTAAAACTGATTTCTGTGCTCGAGAGAAGCAAATGCTTCAAATTTTCGATTTGTAGACGATAATTGTCTAATTTCGAGCTTTGTTTGCAGAGAGAATCGTAGAGCAGAGATTTTTCGTCGAATAATAGCCGATTTTCTTGAATCAAATCGTTCACAGTGTCTTGGAGATCAGTCAATTCTTGTAACGTAGCCTAATTAAAAAAAAAATTTGATACTCTGAGACAGACTGTTTCTCACACAGCGTTGGCCGTGCAGAAATATTTTTTTTTGCATTTAGCGCATAGAAAGGAAATTTTTTTGAAGGTCATTACCGCCGATATTTATGAAATGGTGCATTTTGATGCAATTAAAGTTCAAATTTTTCGCCCTTTTGCGCTGGCGATGGCTATATCCTGTCCTATTTACTACAATTGGGCTGAAACGCGGCCAAAAAAGTATATTTTCATGTCTCAGTTGACCTTGATTGATTCTATTTATCCGTTATGTTTCATCTGTGACTATATGTAACTCACCGCTTTCTTTGAAAATATTGTGAAAATTGAAATTTTCCGATGGCGATAAATATGAAATCGCTGATTTTCTATTTCTTTATTCATTGTATTTGATATACCATGATTTTAAGCTGAAAATGCAAACTAAGAGTATTAAAAATTATCACCAGATTACATTTTTCAAAATTTCAGAAGCTTCTGTTACAGTTTTCATTATTTAAAGTATCTTATCTTATTTTTTAATAGGTAATCTTCTGTATTTTGTTTGGGTTTCGTTAGAAATTGAGATTTTTTTGTTGATCTGCACAATTTTTTCTCTCATTTGAAGTTTTCACAAATTTTTTATGGTCAAACGATAGGGACATTCTAGACTAGAAATGTAAAGCTTTCATGCAGGTATAAGTGTGGAAAAGATTTATTTTCAAGCGTTTTAGAAAATCAAAATCTAATAGAAGCTTTTTCGGCGCTACGCGCCGGAATGAAGCATCAATTCAATTTCATAAATCTTCAGCTCTAATCAAGGAAAAGTCAGCTTACTTTTTTGCTCAATAATTCTAGAATAGTTAGAAGAATAGATACGTTCAGAGATTTTCCTGGTAACATAAATTTTTGCTCACTTTACGCCTGTTTTACACTATTTTAACTGGAAATAATTTCCCATATGGGAAAATTTTCCCGTCATTCCAGCACGATGTGGATGAACGCGTGTGGAAAAAGGCCTGCTGTGGAACAAGTATCAGAGGCCCTATTCAGGATGGCGAAGTAGAGTTATCCTTTCCTGCATCACTATCACTATGTTTCGTGTAATGAGATGAACATGTGACGTATTGACGTGATAAAACTATTGCCTTTTTGGACATGACCCTCAAGTGTCGCTTGAACCTTCTTTCTTCTTTTCCAACTTCTTCCAAATGAAGAAAAATTAAACTTTTTTGACCATTTTTCTAAATCTTATCGTGCCTTCCAGAAAGCTCACCAGTTAATACTATTATTAGTAAAGATATTCATTCGTCGGATATCCGGATAATCGGATCCGGATACGATAATAGGAGTCAATTTTTTTTCATCAATCTGACCATGATGTTATTTGAAATTTATAAATTATTTTTTCTACCACCGCATGGGCGCCAGAGTAAAATACAAGGCGTTAGGTTAGGACGGGCGCCAAGGACACAATCCACTGGATGTACCAAACACAGGCGCGATTTTTTCTTATTTGCACGTAGCCTTTTCAAGCTTTTCCCACAAATGTAAAAAAATTCGGCCGTCAAGAACAAAAAAGTGTCTCCGGGGGCGTTTTAGAAAGTCAAAATCTCTAAATTTTCAAAGCGCTGCGCGCTGGTTTTAGACATAGTTATCATTATTAATTTCAGTGATGTGATCAAAAAACATTTTAGAAATGTAGTTTTCATTAAATTTAGAAGCAGTGAACGCAGGTCGATTTTGTCACATTTATATGACCAGATATTTAGATACCCGATTTCTCCAAAAAACGGATATCCAGATGTCCAAAAATATCCGAGGAACATCTCCAATTATTGGAAATCTGGGCATTTTCGCTGGAAAAAACTTTCACATCAAATCGTATGTGTACCTGCAGCTCTTCATTCGTACTGTAATGCGTTTCTTCCATTTGCACAATTCTATCTTGCAAACAAGCCAATGAAATTTCGCTCCCTGTGCTTTGTCGGTCCCAGTCCAAATTTTGTTGCTTCGTGCCGCCAGCGGAAGCCGGCAAACAACAACCGTTGAACGTCGCAGAAGTCGACGAATGCGGTAGCATTATTTCATCGACAGTTGGACAACCGCCGTAATCGGGTGCTGGTTCGTGATCCACGATACTACCACACTTCTCTGGTCCGGAACCCGAGTCGTCAGCCGTCGTTTTGTCCATTGATAAAGATCGTGATGGAACAGGACTGGTTGAAACGTCGACAAACATTTTGCAATGGAGGATGCTGGATTCTTAAAATTAACATGGCTCGGCAAAATACTCACAAGTCAACCGGAAATACACTAAGAGATCGCATCCGAATAAAAATTCCAAGTCGATGCCACACAGAAGCGAAACTTGGAATCAAATTCATGAAATTGATTTTGTTAAAAAATTATGATATGCTGGGCTCCAGATGTGATAGTTCTACACATCCTTCATACTTTGAGACGATGTTAAGAAAGAACTTTCAGGTCTAACCGACTATTTAACAAATGTACATACGCACAAGAAACCAAAAAATTCGCTAATGAGGAAAATAACTGGACATCTTGACTGTCGTTTCAATTCGATGCTTCTGAAAATTTAGCTTTCTAAGGGCGATAAGTTTGTTGGCGGATTAAAGGCCGATTATAGTAATCGGGGATTAAACGTCGCTTATAATCCATTTTTTTTCGTAGGTTTGCCGGCCGATTAAACGTGGATTAATTTGATCCAGGATTAAAGCAATCCGCAAGTTCGTCAGCGGATTAAAGCTCAGTTATAATAATCCGAGTTTTCAATCCTGCCCCACCCCAGGTTTAAAAAGCCGATTATATCTGTTTTTGCGATTGCGTAGTCTAGTATAGTTGAAAAATAAATGTTGTTGATTTTTTGGACGATGTAAACGAGGATGAAGCAGAAAATCAGGTTTGAACGAAAATTAAGCAAAAAATCAAGTACAAGTTCGTCACTCCCTGGATAGATCGAATCCGATGGAAGGATATTCGAATGAGAAGTTCTGGTCGCGATTTAAACTATGCAAGGAAGAGAGCTAATTAGATAAAAAATTAATAAAAATGAAAAATTAAGAAAAAAATTTTTTTAAAAAGAAATTTTTTAAATAAAAATTCTATAAAAATTTTTTAATAAAAGAATTGAAACCCTATAGTAAATGATTTGATTTAATTTTCTCCAAAATAGTTCAATTTCTTCAGAATCAAAATTAGTCATTTTCTATGGATACGTGGACTTTGAAGTGGATATCACGAGAAAAATTTGTAACGATAAATTCATGATGAAAGGCGACGTACTGAAGGAAAAGCTGTACACCCACACTATAGAGTGTACGTTGTACAGTTTTCAATGGTAGAAATTATACTTTTAATCCTGGATTATATGATTTTAATCCGCGATTATATTTTTAATCGGCGATTACGTAATCGTCCTTTAATCGGCTGACGAACTTACCGATTATTTTAGCCGGCGATTAAATTTTAATGCACAATTACATAATCGGGATTAAACATAACCCTGGATTATTTTAATCGGCCAGCAAACTACCGCCCTAAGGGCATGACAGAAGGCCGGTAGAAAGAATCTACGTTTGAAAAACGTCACTTTTAATCGGAGATCACCAAACCTGATAGGAGCGGGAATAAACCACCGATTGGTCATCCATAGCCATTACAATTGTTTTCCATTTCACTGCTTGAGTACGGTGGTTACTTTACAACGTGAACTTTCTTGAACAATGTACTGCAGGTATTTAACCCAATCTGTATGCTTATTGCTAACATACATATCGATCACGGTAGACATGGTCTTGTTTAATCTTATTTGGCTTTATCCGGCCATACCATGCATGCACCTGGTGTCTCAAAGAACGATCTTTTACAACGTTTTCGATAAATCACAGTTATCTGCATAATGCTAGAAGAACAATACTTAATGCAACACGGAAGCAACGTACACAAAATCACTGCTTATTTCCATGAAAGTATTATAATACTCCACTTGTTTTGAATTGACTGATGCAGCGAGGTCGCATAACAACTTTTATTCCAACTTATGGAAGACTCATTGATCCCATTCAAGAAATTTTTTCTTCATGATCATGACGTAGATTATTTTTTTCAACTATTTAAAGATTACCACAATTAATTTCATGCTCTCAAGTAAGGCGACTTTTTCCGGAACATCGATCGTTGCATCTATCATTTCAAAATAAATGGTTTATAGTCGATTATTACAAGAATTTAAGTCATTCTAAAATTGATTCCAAATGATCACTGCATAATGTGAGACGTAACAGTAAAGAAATGTACATAACTTGTATGTGATTTTTGTAGTCTGAACTTTTTCAAGAATATTTCCTCCTAACGGAGATATAAGCATTGGTTTTTAGTAGCTTATGACATAAGCACATAAGCAATGCGAGGAGTAACTGAATTTGAATTCAGGATTATATGAGGAGAGAAATTTGAAAAATTCTACTATATGAATGGAATTTAACAGTTTGCATTTTCGTCACATTTCTTCCATGAATTCACCTTTAATATCGGATTAGCGATTCGGTGGTTACAGACATAAATGGCAAGATATTTCTAGGGATAAGGTCCTTGAACTTTTTATTGAGGGGAGATGGTGGAGTAAGTGAGCGAAAAAAACAAAAAGAGAGCTCAACAAGCATGTTTAGGAAATAATTAAAAAACTATTTTCAAAAAAAATCAGCTAGGGGTGTTTGGCGATTTTTTCGGGTCAGGTGGGGGTATCCAGGGTCTCCGGTAGGAGGGTTTACCTTCCCCTGACCCCTCTATGTGCATGCATATACGGGTGGTTAATCGACCTACTGTCATAGCAATCGCCAATTAAATCCCCGATTGACTCATTCCATTTTATCCGGAGATTCTATTAACCGTCCTCCTATCATTAGGTCCTAAAATACTAGAAGCCGATAAATTTTTAGCTGACCACGGATGAGTTTAAGGTCACTACTACCATCACTGATCAATATGACGAGCAGCTAGATTTCATGTTTATTACCATCTGGCGTCAATAATCGTTTTAAATTTTGATTTTCTTGTCGTAATTTTTCATATTCAATGCCTTTTTCTTCCTTCAAGCGACGAATTTCGATTTTCATATTAGCCAGCTCGGCTTGCTTATGTTCTGCCTTTTTAACTAATTCCGTAACGTAGGCCTCTAAATCTTGCTTTTGTTTTTGTAATTCCGTAACCGTCATTTTTGTGCGTGTTATACGAGGATCGACTTGTTGATGCTTTTGTTGCGTTGTGTTGGTAATATTATTACTATGATGAATCATTTCATTTCCATTACTACTTTTTGAAAACGTTTTGCGACCCTGAATAGATGGTGGTTCGCCGATCACAGATTTTTCGACCAAAGGGCTGTGGACCCTATAAAATGAATAAAGGAACTTTACTTTGAGAAGGACGTGACAGTCGAACTCAAATCAGTTTTCTAAAATTGTCAATATTTTTTCAACTGAGAGTTGCAGAACGATTCGTAATAAAATCTTCATAAGTAAATCATCATCACTCGTTCGAAACTGGGCTCATCAGCGGTATTTTTCCAAAGATTCTTCAATTTTTCTGGAATGTGTCAGAAAGATAATCCGTGAAAAATCACAACAATGAGCGGTTTTGCACTGAGATATGCCAACCAGCCTGTGAATTTCGATCGAACACGCCTGAAATTTTGATTCTATCCTGATTACTACCGTAATGTAGCACTTTTGAGAGGACTATTTTCGGTAGTTCCTGAATATGCCTTACAGTTCTGTTAAAGGCAGGTATTTCCAAAAACATTAGTTGATTAAGCGGCTAAAGGGTTTCCATAAAAATAACTCATGGTAATAAAAAGATCACAAATTTTTAGGAAGTTATGAGAAAAACAATTTGGCCATATTTGTGCTACCTCATGAAAAAGCTAAAAATTTCGGTTTTTTCAATAACAGAGTTCTTATTGATTTACCTTTGCACAGCGCCAAGTTGAGCCGAAGACATAGTTCTGTTAGTATTTGATAAGGAATTGACATTTTTCGATAGCTTCTGTTTTACAGTTGATCGAAGTTTTTCATTCTTTACATGACCGGAAGACGTTGTCGATAGTAGAACGGAAATAGAGTTAGGATCGGAAATTTTAGTAAGACTATCTTGACTGCGACTCAGAAAATGGCCAACTGCAACGTGTTGAGAAAGAAGGTTATCGAAAAAAATCGAACTACCGTTGGCGTTTTTCGGACAAATTATGCTACCACTATTGTTTTCTTCGAGCGGAATCGAAATGAACTTTTTCGTTGCCGTCATTGCTGTCGAATCTTTGTCGTTCTTAGGGCCTTCGAAACGTAATGAGTCAAATGATTTTGATGTTTTTGAAAAATTCGTCGACGGTAAGACATTAATGACGTCTGTGGCTTGATCTGCTCGATTATCGACTGGAGGTTTCATCTAAAAACGAAAACACGAATTAATTTTGGCCCAATTCTTACGTCAATTGGAACAAATTTTCTCACTGGTCAAGGACTTGATTTCCTTGATTTTTAGACAGGGCTGAAAGGCCCCGAGTTAATAGGTTGCTTTTATATGACCCGAACGCAAGCAGATTCTTCTCGAAAAATATATTTGTATCATCGCTACAACTTTATAGGTTGTCAACGACTGATGAATGAATAGAAATTGTAGACTTCCTTCGTTCTTTAATTGGGATTCGGATTGGAAATTGAAATTTCTACTTTCTGTGTTTGATTGAAGTAGAAAAATCTATCGTTGGCACAATTTTTTCACCGAAAATTTACTCAATTTTTTACTCAATTTTCTTCCGGAAGAAGCAATCATGGACATCCTCAATTTAATCTTTACATCGTCGCTTGAAAGAAATTCGTAGCCGAAATTGAAGGACAATTTAAATTTCCCGATTATTTTCTATACTGAGATACTTGAATCCTAGCAGCATTCCATTTAAATTTGAATTGTAAACCAATAAAAAATAGGATGGGCACGATTTTTACGTGTATTCGAAATTTTCAGTAAGCTTCTAAAAAATAGTTTTTTCTTGGGCCACTGGCAGCAATTTTTTTGGCCTCTTGGGCCTATTGGCACAAATATCCGTGTCAGACAACCACATGGGGGTATTAACCCCATCTAAAGACCTAAAAACTGATCATCGATTGCCTGATTTTGAGAAAAATGACGTGTTTAGTGGACATTCTGCCACACTACCCGATAAATTTTTTAAATTTACCCCCACCTGATAATCTGAGCTTGGGGACGTCTGACCCGCGCACAAGAAAAAAAAAACTGGTATTTGCCCACTAAAAACGCATAAAAATGCATTGTCGAACAGGAAACTCTAAAACCTAATTATTGGGTCTGTCAGGCTCCAAATCGCACTGTCCATTTTGGCAAGAAAAATTTGGTCGCACAGCGCAAAATTTGGTAGCTGTATGCAAAAATAAAAATAAAGGCCGCTCTTCTCTCAAGCATTATTTTTTCCCGGAGACCCCTTTGCCATATGGCAAGAGATCAAAATTTTTTTCGTCATTTTCGCCTTATCTTTTTATGCTTTATTTATACATTTTTGAGATTATCAGAAAATAATCATACTTCTTTTGTCAGTAAATTTACCACAAATGAAGAAAAAACAAAAATTCATGACTTTTGGATCAGATAGTAATAATAATGATAATAATTTATTAGGTTGAAAATAATACGTAGTAAATATAAAGAATAGATAGGTACGTGAAAGGCGTAACAGCTAAAGAAATTAGCGAATTAAGTTACACCTCTAAGAAAGGTATCAGATTTACATTGTTAAGTCTATCAGTAAATTTTTTTGCAATAACAAGCATTTACAGTACTTTCATCAAGAGAATTCCAAGGCCGGACTACCTGACTGCAGAATTCATATATCAACAAATCATGGCGATATTTACAATACACCAGTTTTAAAGAGTTATTGGCACAGTTAGAATTATCAGCAATAGAAAAAAGTTATCAATTGACAAAAGATTCAAATGAACAATAGTATAAACCGTAATGAGATCGAAACGAAGCTCTCGTAGGTCTAATGGCACTAAACCCGTTCAAACGTCCAACATAAGATAATGTAGTATCATAACATAGTATTCTCTTAGTGAATCTCTGATGTTCTCAACTCATCAAAATTAATAGTAACAAAAAGTAACAGAAAGCCGAAGCGAAGAAAACCTAAATTGCGCATAAATTCGACGGCTGACATATCTGTGCTCAGCCAAAATGGAGAATCATATACTATATATGAATCATTCTTCATTCCGGCGCGAATCGCCGAAAAAATTTTCGTTGGAGGATGAATGTTTTCAACATTTATTTCATAATATAAAATTTGATTTTTCCGGTCTACTGATGCTCAGGCTTGAATAATGTGCGGATGTTTTCAGTCAGCTGACCAACTAAAAAATCAGATTGAAGTCAACGATTTATCGTAAATTTGATCGAAACAGCGAATTCATAAATAGACTTCTGGCGCAGAGTGCCGATATATTTTTGGATTTTTGATATTCTATGAGGCTGTAAAATGAATCGTTTATTAGAAAAAACCGAAAAATCGATAATTTTTTTGGTCAATCCAGTTGATGACAGATTTCGCTCGACAGGTTTTTTTGCACTGGACAGGTTGCAATGTGCAACTTGGGAAACATTTTGGTTGCACAGATAACTTCTTGGTTGCTCACTCTAAAATCAATAAATTCGCTCAATTTCATCAGAAAAACCATAAAAAGCTATAGTTTTCCTGTATTTCATTCGATTCGTGTCAGTTATAGGCTTTTAAAACCCAATTTCCTGAGTTATGGAGAGAAAATGAAGAGGTTAATATGAGTAGATTGACTTGTTCGGCGTGCAGCGCCGAAAATTTTTCCTGAATTTTGAGCTTCTAGAACGCTGGAAAATGAATTTTTTCAACTTTTATCTCCTGACAGAAGGTTTCATTTTTCAGTGAATTCAATGAATTTTCAGTCGGGCAAACTGAAATTCAAAAACTAGGCAAGCAAAAGAATGTGGATTCTCAACCAGCAAGGATTTCTACCATTGTGTTAGACTTAAAATGTTTTAATGACGCAAAAGTCAAAAATCTTTTCTGAAGATCGTACTGGAATAATATAGAAAAATTATAAATGAATTGAAATGTGGCGCGAACCGCCGGAAAATCCTCGCTATTTTCCATTTCACATAGCATAAAAATGCATTTCCGGACAGGAAACAGTATAATTTAATCGAAAGGGTGTTCAGAGAATTATGCTGATTATTTTTTATCGATGCTGAATTAACGGAAACGATTTCTGAAGGCGTGGGATGCTGCTGAAGATTGACCGATTTCAATACAAGAACTATAACCTTACTTTTTGATAAAATTCAGATAAATGAACAAGAAAAAGCCTGAGCCTGAGAGCCATGTAGTGTAAATTGATGTTAATGTAAAGATCCCTATCTGCCCCAAAATAACGGGAACTAAAGTGTACCCAGACGTTCTAGGAGGGAGCGAGCTGGGCGGCCGCTCAGGGCTGCTAAAAATTTAGGGCCGCCAAATATATTTTAGTCTATGCTTGAAGAATGCATTTTATAGCGGGCCTTGATAAAATTTTCTATTTTTGTATGCAAAGAGTATTTCAAACATAATTTTAGTGCGCTTTATTAAATTCTTTTGCTGTTACCAGGCTGTACAGCAACCTAGAAGACGTGGAAAAGTGAGGGGAAAAAGTTGTTCCTGGAAAACCCGGAAAAGTAAAGGAATTTCGATCTAGATTGTTATGATGTATATGCAAGATAGGCTCAAATTATTGCATGATAAGCCAAATTTGCATGGCATAACTATAGAATCGGGGACCCGTACTTTCTACAGCAACGGTTAAGCATACACACAGTTAGTGAAAAGGGCGTGGTTAAATATCGGCCACTCTGGTTCTATTTTTAGCGTACTCTTTTCTCTGTGTATCTCGCACTTTTTGTGTGCTCTTTACTGATTATGAAATCTAATTACAACAAAATTATGAAATTTAATTAATTTCAATTCGTCACAAGCAATTTCAAATTTTCAATTTTCAAATGCAGATCTATACTGTCTTTAATAGGATAATTCTGTCAATTTTTTTAGACCTTTAAATTTTTTTTCAAATGAATGAAGCTTAATAATGTATTGTAAAATTCTGAAGTCGTGCAGGAAATTCTTGCAGGCCGAAGCGGAAACGGTTAGTCAGGACCTAAAAAAAGGAATAAAAAGAAAAGCATCTGCATAACGTTGAAAATTATTGAAAACGTGTCAAATCTAATTTTAAAAGAATGAATGAAACAAAAAATGGTTTTGTCGAAGTTTATCTGGAAGAATTTATGTAGAGGGAACGGTTCGGCTCTACTTTAGATTTCGCTTATGAAAATTCACTGAAACAAATAAACGAACAACAAGCGTGTTAATGTGAAATTTGGGGATTAAAAGTTTGATTTTGGCGTAAGTTTACCTTACCGGCTATTTTAATGTTCGTTTGGTTCTCTGATTTATATACTCTTCCGTTTTCTCATTAATTCCCCTCTGTTTCCTTGTTTTATATATCAAATTATATTTACTTTTTCGGTTTCTTTTTCCTTATTTATGCTTTATTCTCTTTATTTTTCTCCTTCTTTTTTTCGTTCAACTTTAAACGCAACTCTTGGGTGTACGAATCTGAGAAATGATAAAAATCTCATCCCGTTAAAAAGTAAAAGAATAGAGTGCGCTAAAAATAGAACCAGACCGGCCGATATTTAACCACGCTACCTTTACTAACCGCCTATATGCTTACACGTTGCTGTAGAAGGTACGGGTCCTCGATTCTATAGTTATGCCATTCGCATTTTAAATGTTCAGAACCTAAAAATTTCCCCAGCAATTTACAGGTATTAGTGCGCCTGATGGCCATCTATCTTATAGCGCGTGTGTGTATGTAATGCAATGGGATAAAATGTGTGACGAGGTATAAACGGTAAAGTGTGGTTGCTAAATGATAGCCTAAGCCTAAGCCTGGTTCGTGCTGTTGCCTTAAGTTACGCGTTATAACCAGTTACTTTAGGTATGTACCTTTTGCATTTTTGGTTTTTTAAAGAAAAAAATTCATTTTTTTATTTTGTTATCAAGAATACGAGTTTCTTCCTGATTTATAACAATCAAATTGAGAGTTGAGCCGACTGTAGTAACTGCAATGCATTCTCTTCTGACAGTGACATGACATCACATTTGGGATGAGATTACACAACACAACAAGCAAATCAAATGCTATCGTAAATTTTAAATTCAGGAGATATTTTAGCGTTATTCGATTGGGTTCCTATGACTGTTCTGTTGAGTTGAGTTATTCTAATCGAAAAGCTAAAGATACAAATTCAATAAAGTTAATTTATGTTTGAATTGTTATTTGGCTGAAGCTGATTTGATTGGGTAGTTTATCTAAATATTAGGCAGATTTTACTGCTCAAGAGTCATGAGCACTAGTGAACAGTGCTAGTGAGCAATAAACAGCATTACTTGTAACTGCTAAAGCTTTCATTATACTTACTGCTCACAGCCATCAGCAGTTCGTGAGCTGACTTGAGCAACCCTAAAATTTTGAGGCAGACCCACTAGAGGCAGTTGGCGACTTTTTTAGTCCAAAAATGGGCTGAACTGAAAATCCAAGTATGCTGATTGAATGGCTGTAGCAGTATGAATGTTGAAGAATGCAGCATCAAACTTTTTTCATCCTGCAAAGTCACAATTCACAAACAACTCACTGAATATTATGTATGATCTCGGCAAGTGAAGATGATGAGATTCCTGAAGAGCGGCCAAAAATCTGCTATGCCATATTGTTTGACAGAAGGCAAAACGAAGCCGTCGTTCCAAAAAATTGCCTTGAGAGTACGTTTTAAAGACTAATAATAGCAGATAAGCGAAATTTATTTTGTCATGTTATAATCAGGTGGTCTCCATTTTGGTGCCCACTGCGTCATCAGAGCGTAATTTTTGAACGTTTGGCTTTTTTTTCACACCAAGTTGCATAAACGACTGTCATCTGCGTCGATCAAAAACCTAGTCTTCATGAAATTCAATGCTAAAAATTTTTTTGACGGTGCAGAGTAGGTATATGATTTTATTATTATATGTTGATTATTATTATGATAAGGAATTTGTGTGTTTTTGCTTAAAATAGGACAAATGATCAATTCAGATCTACGATTGTGAAATAAAAAAACCCTCAATAAACCCAGAAAAACCCATAAAAAAACCCTAAAAAACATAAATTCGAAATTTTGAATATGGGTTTTTTCTCAACCTTGGTTGATGGGTGTAAACCACTGTTTTTTTCCACGAACTTTTTTCCACAAATGTGGAAACAGGTCAAATTTTTCTCCACATGTGGAAAAAATTTTTTTTCGTCTTAAAATTCTCGTTTTTTGCTTGAAAATGCTCAAAAACGCTTTATTCAAGTGTTTTTGAGCTTTTTAAAGCATCTTGATAATCATTCTGAACATATATCTCAAAAATTAGATTTGTATTTTGTGTTCATAAATCGTAATTTCTAGAAATTTATCATTCGAAAAATTTTAAAACCATTAATTTGTTCGTAACCTTTCATAAATTTGGTCGGAAAACTATGAGTCAGAAGCGTAGAAATTTTACAAAAATACTTCCATGAAGCTTTTGAATTTAATTTACGTTAAGAAAGGAACAAACGGTTCAAAAAGTTTAGAAAGTAGACGTGTTTATCTTTCTCAAAAAATCTATGGAGGAAAAAATGCGGATATCGTTATTAAATATAAAGATATAATATTCAAGATTGCCAATTAAATATGAAATAATACCTCTAAGAGTATGAAAACTATGTATTAAAGATTAAATGGTAAGTGAAGGTAGACATGCTAAAAGCCGCGACTGAGCTTGATAATAAATAATAATGATTATAAGTTATAACCGGCGCAAAGCGCCGGAAAATTTTTAGATTTGGACATCCTAAAATGCACCAAAATGCATCTTTTCAATATGAAAATCCCAAATTTTTCTTCCACATTTGTGGAAAGACCTAAAAATTTTTTTGCACATTCCAGATTTTTTTCCACATTAGTGCAAATGTGGAAAAAACAGTGGGGTAAACCCGGAATTTTGGAGGGGGGGTTGAAAAGTCGAAGATTTTCCCAAAAAGGCACTTTTTCCAAGTGTGGGGAGGTTGGGTATAGGGTTTTGGAGAGGTTGGAGAGGTCCCCCCTCAACCGCCCCTCCCAATTACAGGTAAGGTAAAGTGGGGTGACTTTGATCAGAGTTTGCTAAATGAATGACATTTGATAACTATTTGAGATCAGAGGGTTATACATATTTGCCGTGTAGACAAATACTGCTGTGAGTGATCATAATGTAGAAAATTAATCACTTACCAAAAAAATTACTGCCGCTATTGATTTTCAAAGTGTCGAATTTTGAAAAGCTGTTTTTCTGTGCTGAAAAAAATTATGGTTCCACTCGTCGTAGGATAACTTTTTTCAGCCCTTCATAGGTTTTCGATAGTGAGGAAAACGGCTAACACAGTGGTTCTGGATAAAAATGCACCTAAGAGCCGCAGTAAAACTAGGGGTGTGTGGGTTACTTTGATCAGAGTGGGTTACTCCGATCGCACTATAATTTTAGTGCGATCGAAGTAGCCCCAAAAATTTGTCAGTATTTATCTAACAAAGAAGAGCATTTGTTAGTCAAGTTGATCCATTTGTTGGCGCTTGTTGGAATGCCACCATCAAAAGACTACCTTTCCACAATAGTCTGCGATTATATTCGTAAAACTAATTTAAATTGTTTGGAAAATCAGAGACAGTTGGTTCAGAATGGGTTCCGAAAATTCTTGAAACGTCATGATGGTTCCCCATCAGAATGCAACAGTACTGCCCATGATGGTGCAGACACATTAGCAGCAACGGAGAATAATTTACAGGGGCAGACGCAGAAGTTACTACAACAAGTACAATAACCTAATTTAACTCTCGTATTTTCATATTGTATGCATTCAATGGTTTCAGGTCAGAGAGCAGCGGGTCTAAGTCCCGCAAAACGAATGGCAAAAAGTGTCATTGATTTCTTCAAAACTGTTCATGCCCATACCTGTAAGAGATTCGACCAGTTGGGGGGGGGGGTAAACACAAAATTTTGGGGGAGGGGGTCGAAAAAAATCGAAATTTTTACAAAAAGGGCAAAAAAAGCACTTTTTTGCCAATTTTTTCAAGTCTGGGGGGGCTGGGTATATAGTTACATAGCTAAGTTGGGGGGGGGTCCCCCCAATTACAGGGGTATTACTGCGTCTGGTTCACACCACCGTTTTTTTCTTCGAAGATTTTTTCCACATGAGAACCGGACCCAAATTTTTTTCCTCATCTTCCAAAAATTTTCCACATTTCTAAAAACGTTTATAATGTGGCTACGGATGCTTTTTTATGCATTTAGGAGCATCTCCAAGCTTTCCGGAGTATTTGGAGTCAGAAACCTGCAAAAATGAGGAAAAAAATTGAGAAAATTCTGGTTATGTTAGTCAAAATGATCTCATAAAGAATATATTGGTGTTCTACAGGAGCGGCTAAAGCATGTTAACGATGGAGTTCTCATGGATTTATTGTCTATTAGAATTTTTGTGGTTCCGATTACAATTATCTAATTATATTTAGTTCTTGATCCGGCGGGGAGCGCCGGAAAAATGTTAGGATTTTCAGCTTCTAAAGCGATGGAAAATGAACCTTCACAATGTTGAGAAATAAATTAAAACCAAACTGATGGAGTGTAATTTGTTTTTCATTTTTGAATTTTTGAGTTTATATATTCTAAAAGCTGAAAAATGAATCTCTCCAACAGATATTCGTGAACAGAGGTTCTAAAATCACAGAGTAGAATGATATCTTGAATTTCCATCTTCAATAAACGCAAAAGTTCAAAAAAAAAACATTCGAAAAATTCCAAGCATCGAGAGAAAAGTTCAGAAAATTGATGAAAAATCGCCATTCTTGGCGAAATACTGAATGTTAACGATTAGAAAATGAGACGAGCTAACTCAGCTGATAGAAACTGTTGAACATTTATTAGTTACGTGGAAGTAGATATGCTAACGGCGCGCCTGATAGAAAATAGTGATTATTATACTCCTGACCGGGGCGAAGCACCGGAAAATTTCGAGATTTTGATCCTTTAAAGTCCACCAGACATACCTGTAATTGGGGGGACCACCACCCCCAACCTGGTCGGAGTATGCGATATGTAAGGGGCAAATTCAAGCAAAAGAAGAAAAATTACAAATAAAGAGAAATATACAATACACAATGTACGTAATCAAAACTCAAAAGAAATCAACTACAGAATAGTATCAATGCATCACATATATATATGCACAGAGAAGTTGAAATGACACAATGTTTAGGTATACCGTTTTCGATAAGAGGGTTTTGAATTGATAGATTATTACATATGTTATTAATATTACAAACTGCAGTTGAAGGTCAAACATAGACGTTTCAGATGTTTCCAAATTTTTGCTTTTCAAACCTGTCTGCGAGCTATAACTACAGCAAATGGGTCTTATTATTATATATACAATTCTCGCTTGCATGATAGATACATATTTTTGTACGATTTTTTCTACTTGGTAGCGACGTCAAGTCCCATAAAAATGAACCACTCAAAAGCTCCTCTCTTTGTTAACCTACAGTATGCTTAACTGATCTGTATAAAATTTTATTATTGTTGTCTTATTTATATTTTGAAATTTCGAGCTAAGAAAATTAAAAAGCTTACCGTAACAATAAATTCAGTATATTAAACTCAATCATATTTTATAACATTTTGAAGATGATATGGATCAATGGATGTCACCCCGCATGGTTGGAGTAAACTCTACGAAAGATTCAGCGTCAAATTTCCTTGTGAGCGAATTATTGCAAACTCGACTCACAAAATGTGTGCTTGCAAGATGTATACAAAGAATATTGATTGATATTTATATCACATCTTTTGAATATGAAATATAACAAAAAGAATATAACAAAACAAATTAATCAACCAAACAAATTAATTGTTTTGTTGATTAAGATAGACATCAATACATGCCTAGAAGATCGACTAATGTGTAAAAACAGTTTCCCAATGATTTTGGAAAAAAAACCGAAAAACCAAAGCCTTGCCAACCCTGATTCTGGTTTAATGGCTGTAAGCAGTATGAATGTTGAAGAAAGAAACATCAAACTTTTTTCAGCCTGCAAAAACACAATTTACAGGCAACTCAATGAATTAATGATGTCGGCAAGTGAAGATGATGAAAAAAATACGTTTTTTTACAAAATGCTGGAAAGCGGCCTAAAATCTGCTATGCAATATTGGTGGACGGAAGGCTAAATGGGGCCTTCGTTCCAAAAAATTGTCTAGTGTTTTTTTATTTGTACTTTACAAACGAAATGGTCCAGAGTACAAACGAAAATTTTGGCTTCGTTTCTACTGGTACAAACAAAATTTTTAAGACAAAAAATTTTTTGTTACTCAACAGCCATCAGTATCAATAATGTACTTGTTTTTTATGCATCCCCATCGATAACGACGTACTAGCAGCTATAGCATAATAAAAGCTTTTTGTGGAGTATTTCACTAGTGCATGTTCTGTGCCTCATGATCAAGTGTTTTATGTGTCTGAATTCATAGCCTTCCTATGTGTCTCGTGGAAATAGCCAACGTATTTAACAGCATGTTTGTTACATTTTATAACAATGAATGCCCTTTTTAGCAATTTTTCGCAAATTTTGGAGTACAAACGGTTTTTGAGAGGTCGTTTGAACCAGTACAAATGGACCGAGTACAAAAAAAAACACACTGCTTGAGAGTACGTTTTTTAAGACTATTAATGGCGAATAAGCGAAATTTATTATGTCGTGTTAGAATCACGTGTTTTCCATTTTGGTGTCCACTGGGTCATCAGAGCGTAATTTTTCAACATTTGGCTTTGTTCACAGACAGCAAGTTGCATAATCGATTGCCATCTGCATTAGTCGAAAAGCTAGTCTTCATAAAATTCAATGCCAAAAATATATTTTACGGTGCATTAGTATATGATTTCATTTGTTGTGATGAGCAATCTGTATTTTTGCTCAAAATCAGGAAAAATGATATGAAAATGTCTTGCATTACGATGAATAAAACTTTAGATAATGTTGCATTTGCTTTTCTTTCATACTTAATTCAGATCCACAATTATGAAATGAAAAAAAACCCTAATTAAACCCAGTAAAACCCATAAAAAACCCGAATTCGAAATTTTGAAAATGGGTTTTTCCCAACCCTAGGGTAAATCGGAAATTTTGGGGAGGCGGTCGAAAAAAGTCGAAATTTTTCACAGAAAAGGCTAAAAACATACACTTTTTGCCAATTTTTTCTAATTTTTCCCAAACTGGGGGGGTGGGTATATGGTTGGCGAAGTTGGGGGGGGGGCTCCCCGTCCCGTCCCCCAACTTCCCCCCAATTACAGGTATGCCTCTGCAAAAAAGCCTGCTTCTGGCTCATAGCTTTTCGGCCAAAGTTGATGATGATGATGATTTAATTTGCAACGGCACTAAGCAATGTTAGGAGAATATAATAAAATAAACGAATAAGTTAATTAAATACGGAATAAATATGCAGTACATTTACGAATATGCTGTGCTTGGTCAAAAAGGCATATAGCTCTTACAGTTGACCAAAATTAAACTTATCCAATTTAGAGCGAAAAATTTTACTATTTCTATATGTTATTATCGATTCAGGAAGTTTATTCCAAATAGGAATAACTCTATTTGTAAAGAAGTATTGCTCAATATCAGTCCTTGGAATATCTGTTTTTAACTTCCAATTGTGGTTGGATCGGATCTGAGAATGTGTAATGGTGCAGAAATCACTCAATTTTACATCTACTTCATGGTTTATTATCTTATATAACATAACCAACTCATTCAAACGCCTTCTACTTTCAAGTGTCTCTAACTTTAATATAGTTAAACGATCATTATAAGAAACCTCAGGATAGTTGAGAACCCTTTTTGTGAAGTATTTCTGTACTTTTTCAATGGCTCTGATGTTCTTAGTTGAGTGGGGTGACCAGATGGTAGTTGCATATTCCAGAATAGGTCTGACGCATGTTTTGTATGCATTAGTCAGTAAAAATTTACCTTTGCTTACAAATCGACGAAATATAAGATATAATCTGTAGTAAGCATTCTTTATAATACAGCCTATATGTTGATCAAATTTAAAACTTTTGGTTAAAAAAATACCAAGATCTTTAACATAATTGTCAGTATCCTCAATTATTTTATCGTCAATTTTATATTTCTTCATTTCGTTATCAAATCCAAAAGTCATTACCTTACTTTTGGAAGTAGAGAGTCAGTTGAGATCTTTCAGACCATCTGACAATAGATTCTAGAAATTTTTGAAGGTCCCCACTGTTTTCAGTACAGCTAAAGATTTTTATATCATCAGCGAACAAAAACAGGCTTACTTCAGGTAATCATGGTAGGTTATCTATATCATTGACATATAAAAGGAATAGTAAAGGACCCAAAACACTGCCCTCAGGGACACCGCTTGTTACATTTTGAGAAGTAGACAAGGTGTTTTTTAACTTATAACTCTTTGTTGTCTATCATGGAGAAAATCAGCAATCCATGACAATAAATTTCCCTTGAGACCATATTTTTCCACTTTTGAAATGAGCTTAGGCTTTAGAAAAATCCAAATATATTACACCAACTGCCCTTTTTGCCAATGTTATCAATTAAGTATTTAGAGAACAGTAAGAGCTGGGTTTCGCAGGATCTTTTCTTCACAAAACCAAACTGACGATCAGAAATACAATTAATATCAGTAAAAAAGTTGATCACCTGAGCTTTTATGATTTTTTCAAGGATCCTACAACAAACGCAAGTTAAAGATACAGGCCGATAGTTGGAACTTTCACTCGTGATCAGGGTTGGAAAGGCTTTGGTTTTTTTGGTTTTTTAAAAAAACCAAAAAATTGGAAAATCTCTGGTTTTTTGGTTTTTTTTTCCAAAATCATTGGGAAACTGTTTTTTCACATTAGTCGATCTTCTAGGCATGTACTGGTGTCTATCTGAATCAACAAAACCATTAATTTAGTTGAATTGACTTCATTACAAAGTAGAAAAAACTCGTATTTTTATGATACATTTCGTACTCAAAAGATGTAATATAAATCAATCGATATCCTTTGTATCCATCTTGCAACCACACATTTAGTATATGAGTCAACTTTGCTATAATTTGCTCACAAAAAAGTAGACACTAAATCTTTCGTGGAGTGTATTCCGACCATACGGGGTGACATCCATTGATCCATATCATCTTCAAAATGTTATAAAATATGATTGAGTTTAATATACTGAATTTATTGTTACGGTAAGCTTTTTAATTTTCTTAGCTCGAAATTTCAAAATATAAATGAGACAACAATAATAAAATTTTATACAGATCAGTTAAGCATACTGTAGGTTAACAAAGAGAGGAGCTTTTGAGTGGTTCATTTTTATGGGACTTGACGTCGCTACTAAGTAGAAAAAATCGTACAAAAATATGTATCTATCATGCAAGCGAGAATTGTATATATAATAATAAGACCCATTTGCTGTAGTTATAGCTCGCAGACAGGTTTGAAAAGCAAAAATTTGGAAACATCTGAAACGTCTATGTGTGACCTTCAACTGCAGTTTGTAATATTAATAACATATGTAATAATCTATCAATTTAAAACCCTCTTATCGAAAACGGTATACCTAAACATTGTGTCATTTCAACTTCTCTGTGCATTATATATGTGATTCTGTAGTTGATTTCAGTTTTGATTACGTACAGTGTGTATTGTATATTTCTCTTTATTTGTAATTTTTCTTCTTTTCCTTGAATTTGCCCCTTACATATCGCATGCTCTGTTCCATTTTTACTTTTCTTGTGTTCTTCACTCATAGTTCCTTTTTTATGTGCCCACTATTACTGTATTTCTATTGCTAAATAGGGATTTCCTATAGCATAAAATAATGACACTTCTGATATGATTAATACTTCTAGCTGCCATTTTACGACTCCCTAACTAGTCTTAGATGATACAGGGAGCTTCCAGAACTTTTTTACATAGTTATTTTGATGTACAAAACATTCTAAAGAATTAAACCAGAAAAAAACCACTAAAAAACCAAAAAGTCGAAATTTCAAAAGTTTGGTTTTTGCCAACCCTGCTCGTGATCCCTTTCTTCAAAACTGGAGTCACATGAGCCATTTTCCAGATGCTCGTAAGGCGCCCAGTCAGTACAGAAATATTGATATTTTTTTAATGGGTGGACTAAATAATTGGCTAATCTTTTAAATATTATTATTGGTGAACCATCAGATCCCACCAAACTTGAATTTTCAAATCTTCTAATTTGGAGCAAAATATCATCATCTGAAATTCTTATTTCTGCTAACCTATTTTTATTTGAATTAAAATTTAAATCAGTCTCAATTCTATGATCTTTTGTGAAGACTGAGGAGAAAAAATTATTAAAAGCTTTTAGCCTTGGACCAGTCAAAAAATTTGTGCCAATTGGCACAAACGCTCAGAATTTTTTGTGCCATTCCAAATTTTTTTGTACCAAAAACCATGTTTTGGCACAAAAAAGGGTAATATTAAGTTTATGGGAGATTTAGATACAGACTTAGCGATTATAAATTCTGATTCTCTGATGTTTAAAACCTATTATACGTTTGGAATTCCGTGGGAATTTTCAGTAGGAGGAAAGTTGTGGGGGTTTGAAAAATAAACAAAATTGCAGAAAAAAATTGACTAATTCATTGGAAATTAATAAGAAATAAGTGCATGTATTTTTTTTATGAAATTATACATCAATCGAAAAGAGTTTTGGAATGTTTACTGTACTTTATTAAATTGATTGTTTTATTCTGTGCCTGTTTTTTAGAGAAAAAGGATGAATTTGATAAAAAATTTTACGGACTTTTCGGATGCGGCAAAATTAGGCTTAGGCTTAGGAAAGTGCTTCGCTGTTGCCAAATTTGACCGTTTTGGGGTTTTTGCTGATGGAAAATGTCATGAAAACATCAATTTTTAATGGAAAAACAAATTTTGAGCCGAAAATTTTTTTTTTCAAAAATTTTATTTTTTTTGGTTCAAAAGTTTTTTCCCCCATGGAAAATTGATGTTTTTATGATGTTCTCCATCGTCAAAAACCCCAAAATGGCCAAATTTGGCAAAAATGCAAAAATCCCATAAACTTTAAAAATTCCCAAAAAAAAGACTGTTACTCACACCCACCCTGTGTCTATTGACCGGATCCGGTCAATATTTTATTAGCTATTGACAGGATCCGGGCAGGAGAAGATGGCAGTGTCTATTAGCCGGATACGGCGAATATGATATTTTATATTTGCAGTATACTGTTAATAGTGCTTGCTATATAAGCACTGTTTTTTTTTCCCCGGGCCTTTTCCCCAAATGGGGAAAGGGGTCAAAATTTTTTTCCCCATTTTCCCGAACTCGTTTTTTTCGCTTAAAAATGCTCACAGACGCTTTATTTAGGTGTTTTTGAGCTTTTTAAAGCCTTCTGGTGTTTTTAGACCCGTTAATTCATTAAAATTGAGGAAAAAATTAAAATTTTCGAGTTCAAAGTTCAATCTACAAGCATTGGAACAAATTTTCAAGTAAACTATCCAAAAGCATAATGACTTTGAGAATTACATGAGAAATCGATGGTTAGGTTCTCTATGATGACAAGTGAGAACCCAAAATGGATGTTAATCTTTCCGGCGCGAAGCGCCGGAAAAATTTTTTGGGTATTGATATTCTGCGACGCTGGAAAATCAATTTTCCGAACATTTATTTCAAGAATTAGATTTGAATTTTGTGTTCAAAAGTCGTAATTTCTAGAATTTTACTTGAAAAATTTTAAAACCAGTATAATTTATTTGTAAACTCTCATGCTTGGTCGAAAATATATGAGTATGCAGGGTATAAATTTCCGATTCCGAAAGATATTTCCATGAAGCGTTTGAGTTGATTTTACGTTAGAAAAGAAATAATCGCATCAAAAAGCTTAGAGACTTGACGTACTGATCTTTCTCAAAAGGAAAAAATGCGAATCTTCATTAAATACAGGGTTGGCAAGGCTTTGGTTTTTTGGTTTTTGGTTTTTTTTGGTTTTTTAAAAAAACCAAAAAATTGGAAAATCTCTGGTTTTTTGGTTTTTTTGGTTTTTTTTCCAAAATTATTGAGAAACTGTTTTTTCACATTAGTCGATCTTCTAGGCATGTATTGGTGTCTATCTAAATCAACAAAACAATTAATTTAGTTGAATTTACTTCACTACAAAGTAGAAAAAAGTTGTATTTTTATGATACATTTCGTACTCAAAAGATGTAATATAAATCAATCGATATCCTTTGTATCCATCTTGCAACCACACATTTAGTACATGAGTCAACTTTGCTATAATTTGCTCACAAAAAAGTAGACACTAAATCCTTCGTGGAGTGTACTCCGACCATACGGGGTGACATCCATCCATTCATCCATATCATCATCAAAATGTTATAAAACATGATTGAGTTTAATATACTGAATTTATTGTTACGGTAAGCTTTTTAATTTCGAAATTTCAAAATATAAATGAGACAACAATAATAGAATTTTATACAGATCAGTTAAGCACATACATGTAATTGGGGGGGGGAAGTGCTATGGGAACCCCCCCCCCCCCAGAAATCGTCGACCATATGGCTAGCCATTGGGCGACCGCCCCCCCAGGATTTTCCAATCCTATGGCTAGCCATATGGTAGCCCTAGGGACCCCCATAGTTTTAGTCGGAAAAATACTGAAAAATGTCATTTTTTTCATGAAAAATGTCAAATTTTGAACAAAAAATGGTCAAAAAACGTCAATTTTCTCGGCGCTTCGCGCCATAAGTACATATTTTATCATTTTTTAGACAAAAATAACTAATTCTTAAACCGTTTTTCGGACATTTTTCATGAAAAAAATCGAATTTTTTTTCCATCAGGGACCCCCTCCCCCCAAAATTTTGGGAATTACTGACCCCCGGCCCCAAAAAAGTGCTCCAACCCCCCCAGACCTCGGAGCTCCGTTACATGTATGGTTAAGCATACTGTAGGTTAACAAAGAGAAGAGATTTTGAGTGGCTCATTTTTATGTGACTTGACGTCGCTACTAAGTAGAAAAAATTGTGCAAAAATATGTTTATTTCTATCATGCAAGCGAGAATAATATATATAATGAGACCCATTTGCTGCAGTTATAGCGCGCAGACAGGTTTGAAAAAGCAAAAATTTGGAAACATCTGAAATGTCTATGTGTGACCTTCAACTGCAGTTTGTAATATTAATAACATATGTAATAATCTATCAATTTAAAACCCTCTTATGGAAAACGGTATACTTAAAAATTGTGTCATTTCAAATTCTCTGTGCATAAGTATATATGTGATGCATTGATACAATTCTGTAGTTGATTTCTTTTGAGTTTTGATTACGTACATTGTTTATTGTATATTTCTCTTTATTTGTAATTTTTTCTTCTTTTCCTTGAATGTGCCCCTTACATATCGCATGCTCTGTTCCATTTTTACTTTTCTTGTGTTCTTCACTCATGGTTCCTTTGTTATGTGCCCACTAATACTGTATTTCTATTGCTAAATAGGGATTTCCTATAGCATAAAATAGTGACACTTCTGATAAGATTAATACTTCTAGCTGCCATTTTACGGCTCCCTAACTAGTCTTAGATGATACAGGGAGCTTCCAGCAGTTTTTTACATAGTTATTTTGATGTACCATACATTCTAAAAAATTAAACCAGAAAAAAAACCAATAAAAAACCATAGAAAAACCAAAAAAAACCATCAAAAAACCATAAAAAACCACTAAAAAACCAAAAAAACCAAAAAGTCGAAATTTCAAAAGTTTGGTTTTTGCCAACCCTGATTAAATATCATGATAAAATATTGAAGATTACCAATGAAAACATGAGATAATATGTTCAAGATGATGAAAACTATTATAGATTATATGATAAATGAAGGTAGACGTGCTAAAAGCCGCGCCTGAGCTAAGTAATGCATAATAATGATTATTAAAGTAATAAACGGCGCGAAGCGCCGGAAAATTTTGAGATTATGACATTCTAAAATGCACCAAAATGCATCTTTTCTGTATCCGATCCCCAAAATTTTCTTCCCCAAATGGGGAAAGAGCCCAAAAATTTTTTCCCCTTTCCGAATTTTTTTTCCCGAAAAAGCACGATTTGGGGAAAAAAAAACAGTGTATATAAGACCTACTATTAGCCGTACGAAAAGTACAGTATATCTCATCTCACTAAATTTTTATTGATATTTACATCTAGCAGATCAGATTGCATATTTGTCAGCTGTTACCTATTCAGCCTGGCACATTACATACAGTTTATGTTTTCATAATTATCTTGATACATGATAAACTGGTCGATATCAATATATGAGGAAACTTTTGTGCACAATATAGCATAACTTTTCGATGATTTTCAGGATGGATTGTTATGTACAAGCCATTGAACTTCATAATTTGCACAAAATGCTGCAGCCGAAGATTATTGACCTGTCCACTGTATATGCTTCGAAAGCTTTAGTAGCTGGTTCGGTTTTTGGTTGCTTCCAAGATCTCGCCAAAGCCATCAAACGGCTAGAAAGTGAAACTTTTCAGTCATTTTCAATCGAGTCCAGTAAACGTTTTCATAACGATGAAAAGTAATTTGTTTTTTCAAAGCTTGTTCTAGTTTGCTGGAATGGTATTCATTGTAGGGCAACTGGCATAGGCCTACGACCCAATCAAAGTTATTTCGGAGCTGTGGGGTGTAGCTGTCGTTTAAATATTAATTTCAGTAATGCAGAAAATAAACTGAAAGTCACCCGCTCGAATTTTAAACATAATCACAAAGTTTCTAAAGAATTATTGTCTCATTTCCCACATAAAAGAAAATTAGACGGAGATGCAAGAGATTTCATTGTAAAAGCAGCCCAGTTGGGAGCTAATGTAAAATTAATTGCTGAGGAAATTCGCTCCACTGAAGGTAAACAAGTGACTAATCATAATATTAAAAACATCATAGATGCTGCTCGCAGTTCTGAGAAAGCCAACGAAGTTTCCAAAACCATTTATTTTCTTGAAAATGTGAAAAAGACTGATCCAGGCACGTATCTCAAAGTTATATCAGACCCACAATCGCATGTTGTGGATATAATCTTTTTTCAAATTAGTCTCATGCGTCAATGGTTTATCGAATTTCCAGAATTAGTTGAAGTAGATGGAACTTAATGTTAAACAACATCAACTATGTTCTTTTTTTATTCACTGCGCTAGATACGAATCCTATCAGTCGCATTGTTGCTGCAGCATTCTTGAGCTCGGAGACTGAATATCTAGTGACATCTTGTTTCGAACAGTTTAAAATCAGTAATCAGGATAGCGTAGACAAAACTAAAATTGTTGTTTTGGACAAAGATTTTGAGCCCATTAAGGCGGCTCAGAATACTTTCCAGAACGCAACTGTTTTACTAAGTATGGTTCATGTCGAGCGAAATTTTCAGAAAATTGTTCAGGAAACGAAGTTTACCCCTAGAGAGTCATGTGAGATAGGCAAGTCTAATTTGACTTTACAGAATATCAAAGAACGTGCATTAATGTTGCTGAAAAGACTATTACACGCAAGAAAGTTTGACGTCTTTGATGACAGTTGGACTGAGCTCCTGAATGATAAATTAATCCCAAGTCATTTCAAAGAAATTTTCACATCTAACTGGATGAGTTGTAAGGAAATGTGGGCTTATGTCTTTCCGAAAAATCTCACGAATTTTGGAATTAATGATACTAATCAGATTGAAGCACAAAATAAACATATCAAAGACGTAATAAATCCGTATTCGTGGATGTCGTTATGCATCGAAAATCTGATAAAATTTATTTCTATGCTTACGTTCAATGTAAAGCATCGGGAATACGTGGAAAAATGTAAAGGCAAAATTATTCAAAACATTCCTTCATTAGAACAAAAAGAATTTCTGTTCAAACATTTCACCGATTTTGCTGCTTCTAAGCTCAGTGCAAAATATAATTTGTTTCAGAGAGACCTTCGAAAATTTCAGATCATCAACAATGATGGAGCGACTAATGTTTCCAAAACGGATTCTGACTCCAAATATACCATTATACAGGATCGCAAATGTTCTTGTGAATTTTTCTGCCATTTTGAGTTGCCTTATCGTCACATCATGGCTGTTAGAAATTCGGAAAATTTAGAAATATTTGATTTGAACCTTATTTCACAACGTTTCCAACGGTTTAAATTCGTTACGTCTGTTCCTGATAACTTCAGTCATGATCCATTGTTGGAAAGAATTCCCGAAAATTCTATCACAATAGATACTTCAAAAAATAGAATTTTGTCTGTAAATGAAAAATACAACAAAATGTTGAAACTAGCCCAGCGAGTTTGTGATGTCTGCAGCAAATTAAGTTTCACAGAATTTGAAAAGCAATATGAACAGTTAAAAAATCTTTCAATAGCCTGAATACATCTGAGCCTATGTCGATGGTTATTTCAAAAACTGATGAACTGGTGGAAAAAAGCCTCGATTTGGAAACAGCAAATGCTGAAACTGATGTTAGCATGTCGAAAACTGGAAGCATCGTGGGTGATCTTTTACCATCAGTGTCAAACCACAATGTTGAGACGAGATCTGATGATTTTATTGAGGCTTCCCAGTTCAAAAATGATCAAGACTCACCAGATCAGTTACTTTCTTTTAGAAAACAGCGTAAGATCATGGGTAATGTAAAGGGTTTGACAGAGAGGCAAAGGTGTTTTCGGATTTGATCCGACTATTTTTCAACAGCGATTATCCATCTCCACCAACCCAACGTTTGAAAAAACAAAATGGCCGTTTTGTGCAAATTATGAAGTTCAATGGCTTGTACATAACAATCCATCCTGAAAATCATCGAAAAATTAAGCTATATTGTGCACAAAAGTTTCCTCATATATTGATATCGACCAGTTTATCATGTAAATCGAATGGATTTTAAAAAATTTGTACACAAATTAGGATAATTATGAAAATATAAACTGTATGCAATGTGCCAGGCTGAATAGGTAACAGCTGACAAATGTGCAATCTGATCCGCAAGATGGAAATATCAGTAAAAAATTGGTGAGATGAGATATACTGTACTTTTTATACGGCTAATAGTAGGTCTTATATAGCAGGCACTATTAACAGTATACTGCAAATATAAAATATTATATTGGCCGTATCCGGCTAATAGACACTGCCCATTGACCGGACGAAAAGTACAGTAAACTAATTGATCACGTGATCAAACATGCAAAAAGGTAAAACCTGCAGATCATTTGCAGAAACATACATAGCTGGTTTGGACGAGCTTCTTATTCCATATAGCACCTTATACAACACGGTAGCCACTGTTTTTCGCCATTTTTTCATATCCGAAATATATGTTCATAGGGGTGGGGGGCAGAGGAGGGGTAAACCTCGTTACATGAGACTGGCTCAAAAAAATCGTGAAACACCCCCCTGAACGTCTTCCAAGACAGTTTCTTTAATGATTTTCCTGCATATTTTCTATGAAAAACAAGCTCGCAGAACTCTTTTTCTGTTTTTTTTGCTCGCCCATCTCCTAGCCCATAATAAAAAGTCCAAGGACCCCCTCCCCTGGAAAGTTCTTGACATGCATGTCAGATATCCAACCTTGATTATGTGCCTAGACAAGGAAAAAATAGTAGTGCAAAAAGAAAACTTTCTTCAAGTCATTTTCCTTAGTGTCGGCATTAATTTTAGTTTATCAATGGCGAGCGTCACAGTCGACTTTATTTTGTCCCATTTGATGGTCGAGTTTTTAGCCCCGATAGTTTTTTTTTCCAATTTTTGTCATTACTAAGGGATCCCTCGTGGGCAAGATAATGACAAGATAACAAGGCAGATAAAGACAGGGACGATAATCGAAAGAACGCCAAACTGCTAACTACAAGATCTAGTCTGTTTCTTTTGTTATTCTTGTGAACATTGATGGCAGAAAGAAAGTAAGGTGTTATTAGATATTTTGTGATTTTATGCAGTAAAAACTACTTCTAAGCAATTTTTTTATCATATTTTGATAAACAGAAATATTTTAAGGACACTGAATATAATAGTCCTATTTTAATTATGCTAATAATTGAAAAGTAAGTACTGTCCCCAAAGTGGTTTAAACAAAGCCTTAATTGAGATGTATTACTCAAAAAATTTGCTGAGCATTATTTGAGTATGGTCACAATACATACAGTTTAGGAGAAAATACAGTTTAGGAGAAAATCGTTAAATGGAAAATATTCCTTTCTCTCAAATTCAGTTCTATTATTTGCCAGCATTTCAAGAAAAACAGACTATAGTTGTGATAGAAAGAAGAAAGAAAGAAATTTATTAAATGCGAATAAATACACGAGTAAATGCGACTAATACAGAAAAGCTCATGGACGTGACAAAAGCACGTGCGAATTAAGCTTTAAAAAACGACTCAATTTAGACCGAAAACAGGGCATGTTGTTCGAATGAATGATATCATTGGGTAGGGAATTCCAAACATCAATATTTCGCGAGCGAAAATCATGTTTTAAAGCGCTAGAGTTATATTTCGATTTATACAATTTAAATAAGTTAGACGCGCGATAATTGAATGGACTGAAAGTGAAAAATAAGTCTGGTGGAATAACTTTAAATTTCAAAATTAAGAACATGTAAGATAGGTCGATACACGTACGTCTAAATTCAAGGTCATCAAGGCCAGATTTGTTGAGGCGCTCCTTATAGCTTAAATCTTTATAACCAAGAAGTCTTTTTGTAAACCTTCGTTGACCTTTTCCTACCAATTTAATATCCCCAACCAGACAAGGACTCCAGAGTGGTGAACCATATTCCAAAATAGGGAGAACATAGGATTTAAAAGCCCTGATTTTTAATTCATTGAAGTTAGAGTGAAAACATTTTGAAATCAAATTTGCCACCCTAGATGCTTTTACCTTTTTTAACTTTTTTTTAACCTGGGCAGTTGCTGACAATTTTTCATTGAAATTCACCAAGATCCTTCATCTCTGAAACAGTAGGAATCAGAAAATCGTTTATATTATACTCAACTTTGGGGTTATTACTCCCAAGATGCAAAACAGAACATTTTTCCAGAGAAATAGATAATTGCCATTTCAATGACCATTCATAAACTTTGACAAGATCGCCTTGTAGTACTTCAGCATTTTTTGTAGCATTGAATATTTTCACATCATCAGCAAAAAAATAAATTTCACTGCTAATACTATCAAATATATCATTTATGAAAATTAGGAACAATGTTGGTCCCAAACACTACCCTGAGGGACCCCACTAGTAACCTTAATTGGATTAGAGAAGCAATTGCCAATTTTTACCTGTTGAGTCTTATTAAATAAAAAACCATGTAACCATCTCAATAAAAAACCAGATATGCCATAGGAAGCTAATTTTGCAAACAGTTTTTCATGAGAAACAGTATCAAATGCTTTCTGAAAATCGATATAAATTGAATCTGTTGCTACTTTTCTATCCAAATTTTTAGCCCATAATGTTTTACAACTTGAAAGCTGAAGGACACAAGATTTTTTCTTTCTAAATCCAAATTGTCTATCATTCAGAAAATTATTTGCCTCAAAATAAGCCATCATGTCTACATTTATAATACTTTCCATAACCTTACATGAGACACAACATAAAGAAACTGGTCTATAATTTTCTACCTTTGCTGGGTCCTTTTTTTTGAAAATAGGTACCACGTTTGATGTTTTCCAAATATCTGGTAATTGTCCAGTTCTAAATGAAATTTCAAAAATTTTTCTCAAAGGTTCTGCCAAAACTAGATATAATTTTTTCAGGAAAAAGGCACACAAACCATCAGGACCAAGAGACAGCAGACAATTCGGACCATCGACAAAGAATCGGATATCCATTTTGCTTGGATTCATGCTGCATCGCCATTGTTTCTGAAAAAATATATAAACGTTGAAACATTAATATTCAAAACGATATCATAGACACTCATAGCAATTCCCATAGCATGACCCGATCCTCAAATTATAAGACTTGTACAACTTTTGAGAGAAAGGGTCACGTTAGGGGCGTTTGCTTCGTGTTGCAATCCCAAATTCCGGACACTGCTAATTTGAATGCGGCACAAATAAAAATACAATATATTCAATGTGATCACACGTCCCACACTTCAAAATCAAACAATGGTATAAAATTATAACAGCACAGTCACGTACAGACAAAATCAGAATTTTCACTGTCAATAATTGAAGTAATATATTGATATTGAACATACAATATCGTAATATTAGTATGCTTCGAAAAATGCAACATTAAAAAAGTGTACATGCCACATGGAGCACATAAATTCCATAAAATTGATAAACCAGTGATTTTTTGTGCACGGACATTTGTGCCAATTGGCACAAAGAGCCAAAAAAATTTGTGTCAATGGCACAAAAAAAATTTTTCGCCTCAAAAATATGCTGAAAACCTTTAAAAAGTTTTATGCCAAAAACAGGTTTTTTAGGCCAATTAGGAGCCATGGCTCCTAAAAATTCTGACTGGCTTCTAAAAATTTAGAGGCACGAGCCAAAATGGCTAGTAAAATTAGAGCCTAACGATTCTTTTAATGAGGTGAGTTTCCTATCTGGAGATGCATTGCTATACACTTTAATAAATAAATACTAAAAATTTTCCGCACTTCGCACCAGATTTCAAATCATTTATGATTCTTGGTATCATTTCTCTTGTGCGGTTGGAAAATGTTGGCCTAGCTTAGGCCTATAGCTTTTAAACATCAGCATGTTATGGATGAATATTTGACCTTGTATTGCTTTTTAACATATTTGACGAAAACCTAGATCATTTTCATAAAATCGTTTTGTGGTCCTTTAGAATTTTTGACTTTCATGAACATAACTTTTTGCATTTGGAAAATGATTAAGACATCATCAGCATAGAAAAGTGGCAGACCTTCTATCTGGAAAAGCCATCCAAATTCTCTGTTGCTTGCCTAATTTTTTAATTTTAGTTTGCCTGACTGAAAACACATTGAATTCACTGAAAAGTTAGACCTTTCATGCAGGAAATAGATATTAAAAATACTCATTTTCCAACGTTATAGAATATCAAAATCCAAAATTTTCTTCTGGTCCTAAGCGCTGGCATTGATTTCTGATACCCAAGTCCGAAGTAAAATACCTACCGCGCTTTTTATGCTTTATATGTTTGAAAACAATCACGAATAATTATGATTACTGGCTCCAGATATATTAGATCGAAAATGATAGAGAAACGTTTGAACGCTTCCGCCAACTAAATGGTGAAAACATCGCGATCGGTCATCAGCAGTTGCAGTAGAATGTGCTGAAAAATGCATTTTCCGACATTTTAGAGGCCTGGAAATCAAAATTTTTCGGCGCTGGTCGCCGAACAAGTTACTGTAGCTAGCCTTATGATTTTTCCTTCAAAACTCAGGAAAGTCAGTTCTAACAGTCTGGAACTAACATGAAGTGAATGAAATACAAGAGAAGTGATTTTGTATCATTTTTATGATGAAACTAAGCGAATTTATCAATTTTAGTGAGATCAACTAAAAATGTGCAGCCAAATTTTTCCGTTTGCAAAAAAAACCTGATGATTGATTTGAATAATGACTGATCTAATATGTGATCATTGTTATTCTTTGTTTGATTGAGTATGTATTCAAAATGATTGATCTGTTACGTGGCCTTCTACTGCGATTTTGAAGAGCGTTTTTGAATAAATTTGTTGAAAGAAACATTGTTTATCAGGGTTGGCGGGCATTGGGTTTTTGGGTTGATGGGTTTGCTTGGGTTGGAAAATTGGACAATTCTGAGCTTTTGGGTTTTTTAAGAAAAAAATTCATTTTTTTCATTTTGTTCATAGGAATAAAGTTTCTTCCTGATTTAATAATCAAAATGAGAGTTGAGCCAACTTTAATAACTGCAATATCTGAATATTAGGCAGATTTTACTGCTCATGAGTCATGAGTACTTATGAGCAGTGCTAGTGAGCAATACACTACACAGCATTACTTGTGACTGCTAAAGTCTGCTCACAGCCATCAGCATTTGGTGAGCCGACTTGAGCAGCCCTAAAATTTTGAGGGAGACAGCAGACCCATTGGAGAAAGAGGTAGCTGACGGCTTTTGGGTTCAAAAATGGGTTGGAAATGGACCACCAACCAAGTATTCTGGTTGAATGGCTGTAAGCAGTATGAATTTTTTTCCCAAACTTTTTTCAGCCTGCAAAAACACAATTTACAAGCAACTCAATGAATAAATGATCTCGGCAAGTGAAAATGATGAAAAAAATACGTTTCGTTACAAAATGCTGGAGAGTGGCCAAAAATCTGCTATGCAATATTGGTTGACCGAAAGCAAAACGTGGCCTTCATTTCAAAAAATTGTCTTGAGAATACGTTTTTTAAGACTATTAATGGCGAATAAGCGAAATTTGTTTGTCATGTTAGAATCACATGTATTCCACTTTGGTATCCACTGCGTCATCAGAGCGTAATTTTTCAACATTTGGCTTTGTTCACAGCAAGTTGCATAATCGATTGCTATCTGGATCAGTCGAAAAGCTAGTCTTCATAAAATTCAATGCCAAAAATTTTTTTGACGGTGCATTAGTAATATGATTTTATTTGTTATGATAAGGAATCTGTATTTTAGCTTAAAATCAGGAAAAATGATATGAAAATGTCTTGCATTACGAAGAATAAAACTTTAGATATGTTGCATTTGCTTTTCTTTCATACTTGATTCAGATCCACAATTGTGAAATGAAAAAAACCCTGATTAAACCCAGAAAAACCCATAAAAAACCCAAATTCCAAATTTTGGAAATGGTTTTTTTCCCAACCCTGGCTGCGAGAATTCAGATATTTTTATAGAATTTGTCAGGCAGTCAATATTTGTGTTTATGTAAATATTAATTCAACGATGTCTATAATTGCTTTCTCCTGATAGTCCCGTCGCGTAAATTTTTTGTTGAAAAATTGTGCCAAAAAACAATGTTAATTTTTCTGTTCGAATCAAACACGAAATTTCGGTTCCGAATCACCACTGAATGAATAAGGGGAGGAAGTTAACAATTTCTGCTCATTCATCAGTCATTCACAATCTCCAAGTCTGTTGCGATCATACAAACTGAATTCGCTCGCGTTCTAGACAAATAAAAGTAATATTACAAGACAGGGCGCGAAGCGCCTCGAAAATTTTGCTCTGTCAGTCCCTAAGATGACTAAAAATCAAGGAAATTCGGTTTTAAAAAAGTCAAAAAAATTGTGCCAATTAACACAAACGCTCGAAACTTTTTGTGCATTCCACTTTTTTTGTGCCAAAAACCATACTTTGGCACAAAAAACCACTGGGATAATCATGAAAAACGTGTTTATAGATTTCATACCTACAGTAACTGAATATTGCAACATCGATTTGCTAAAAATCATTGCACTTTATTTTGTATAGTGTTGACGCTAAAATGCAGTACTCGCCTTCTTCGACCAGGCATAATCATGACGTTATATACATCGAATGAGGTTTTCACTAAGAAATATTTCTGAGTGTGATCGACATGTTTTGGTGTTTTGCATGTTGGAATCACGTGATCAATCAATTTACTGTATTTTCCGTCCGGTCAATATCACGCTCCCGTCCCATAGCATCTTCTCCTGCCCGGATCCTGTCAATAGCTAAAAAAATATCGACTGGATCCGGTCAATAGACACTGCCAATGCGTTAGCGATGCGGGAGGTACCTACACTAAACGTAGCAGTATGTTGCTGTCAAACAATAAACGTTAATACTTGTGCATCGCGTTGTTTAAGCGCGAAACTCAAATCAGCTATCCGGTTACGCATCGCGGTTTCAAACGCAATAAGGAAATTTAGTCAACCTTTGACCCGAGAGTAACCTACACACTAACTTTACGAAGATAATGTATGAGTTATATTTCGAAGAATAATGAACAAAGGAAATACTATGTTCTGCTGTGTTGAATCAAGTTTGGGACCTGTGATCCTCCGAATGACCAGTGGTCAACCGGGTGGCCAGTGGTCATTCAAATCAAAAGACGTTTTTTCTGATGGATAGTACTACAAACACACACAGAATAATTTTGAATGATAGCAGACTATGATTTACTTCTAATTATTTTTTGTGACTCGACTGATGTGTATTTGCATTTTTGCTCATCATCTATTGTATTAGTAGTAACCCCGGCCCGTATTGGGGGTATGGTTAAGCATATCCCTATCTTTTGTGTACCCCCTATAATTTGTCATTTTTGGCCGATTTATAGGGGTATGGTTAAGCATACAGGTTCTAGAGTTACCATAATAGTAGAATTACTGTAATTTTTGGATTAGGGTAATAGTGGAGTTAGGGTAATAATCGTGTTACTGTAGGTGGAAAAGGGAAAATTGATGATGAACGGAAAATGGAAAAGGAAAACTAAAGTGAACAAAAAATGGAAAAGAAATAAAAAGAAAGCACGTATAAAAAACGGCCTCCTCTGTGGGCAGAGGAAGCCTTTCAAAAATTTGGGTCCCTGGACCCCCTTTGACAAAAGGGTGCCACCTGCAGGCCTAAATATGTTTGGATTTTTATGAATGATCATTCAAGTCAAAAAATGTCAGAATGGTCAAATTGGTCAGTAATGGTCTGTTTTATGAGTAAAATCTCAGTCTATATGCGATGAAACATTATTCTCATAGGTGCATGCGTATAAAGTAGATTGTCTGCCAAAAATGACCAAGAAGGTCTTTTATAGAAAAATGACCAGAACAAGCTGGGCATAAAAAGCATGTAGACCAATAAGGTCTTTTATAGAAAAAGGACCGGAACGAACCAGTCATAAAAAGTGTGTAGAAAATTTGGAGAGTTGAAAAAATCTGTACGTATCAAAAGGAAAAAAATTTAAATCAATGCAACTTTTTTGGTTTATTGTAAAACTTTTGAAGCAATGTATTATTTTTGTTTATTGCAAAAAGAGTGTAGTCCAAATACAAAAATAAAAAATAATAACGATAATGTTAACAAAAATGGAAAACAAAAAAGAAAGCATGTATAAAAACGACTCCCTCCACCCATGGAGGAATTTTCCAAGAAAAGCGCCCTCCGGCTCCAAAATGAGAGGTGCGCTGTCTGCAGGTTAACAGAATAGCTAGTCCGAAGCCCTGCATACTGAACAATCATCCAAATTAGAATGATCTTTTAGATCAGAATGCTCAATTCTGCATATAAAAACTCTAAGAGTCTATAAAACTTGAAACATTATTCCTACGGGTTTATACCTATAAGGTCGTAAAAAAAGACCAAGGTCTTTTATAGAAAAATGACACAAATGAGTTGGACATAAAGCACGTGTAGAAAATTGAACACTTGAGATGCAAAAATATTCTAGATGTAGAAAATGTAACTGATACCACAAAAATATTTGAAGGAAGGAAAGAAAGAAAGAAAAAAGAGAGCACAAGGCATATATACACAAAACTGTACCAGGAGGTTAAAGGTCTACTAAATCTTCGAGGGTAGACATACATGAATGCTACTCTACGTATAGAAATTGATACATTATATAATGCATAATGATTCATACAGGTAGATGTGATTTTGTATACCGAGTGTTTTCCCGAGCAAACATAAAAAGATTTAGACAGCTGAACTTGTTTAGATTGTAAAACCAATTAGAAATGCTAGAAAAGGTCAAAGGTTCTATAAAACATGGTAGCAAGAGATGCTTTACCAAAACAATTAAGGTAGTGCTTATTGTTATTTTGATAATTTTCTAGGATAA
The DNA here is from genome assembly GCA_963922205.1 of Romanomermis culicivorax. Classification (NCBI taxonomy): domain Eukaryota; kingdom Metazoa; phylum Nematoda; class Enoplea; order Mermithida; family Mermithidae; genus Romanomermis; species Romanomermis culicivorax. The sequence continues at coordinate 107,337 of CAWUHX010000353.1, forward strand.
CCTAGAGCCTAAAACCTTCAAAGAAAAACTGAATAGATTCAACCAGAGAAGCAGAAAAAACTGGAAAAGGTTTAATGAGGACAAAGAGGTATAAATAGGAAAAATAGAAGAAGAAGAATTATTCACATTCTTGTACCTGTATGCGGACGACGAAGCCGAAGATAATATCGAAATAGGAATGGAGGCTGTATTCATAACGTTCATTTCGGCATTGAGAGCCACCTACGAGGCTTACAGTACGTCAATTTTACAAATATTTTGATTTTCAAAATTAATACAGATACTTTTTAAAATATTAAAAATATTATTATTAATTCAGAGCCTTTTTTAATGACAACCGACATTGATGCATGGGCGTCAGTCTTCTGAGAGGAGGCATCCGTCAACTTGAGGATGTGGTGGAAAAGCCAGGATGGGTTGAATATCCGGCTGGGCAGAAACCCTTTTGGGGTTTCATGAAACGTCTACCCCGGATGTTTGAAAACCCTTCACTGGCTGACAACCACCTAGCCTCCCACCTGTGGAATATCCTCCCTCCTGGTGTGAGGGCTGAATGGGCAAAGGCCGATGAGCGCTACATTGAGCAGCGGGTAGGATTGGTGCTACTGTGCTTCTGGTAAGTTTTGATGTTATACTTAAATCATGTCTTAGGTCTATAGATTTATAGCTAATGAGAATAAAAATTGTTATAAGCTTTTACTGTAATATTTTACAATAAAATACGTATAGGTTAAATTGTACTAAAACACAGTATGTTACTGATTTTTAGTTAATGTATATGTTTATGTACAGTAGATAGTTAACTTTCCTAAAACTTACCAAAGAACAGGTGCCATTTACTGTATATTTCTGTATTGAATGTATTTATGTAAGTATGTGAATAAGTATGTATGTATGTGGGTATGTAATTAGTTAGGTAAATCGATGAAACATTGTTTCTAGAATATTCTAGAAGATTCAATTATTTACAAAATTTTATACGATAAAATTTTATGATAAAAATAGAAATAATAAAGAGTGTTGATAGATTTTGTACCTATTAGTAATCACTTAAAAATGATATATTAGAACAAAAATTTTTTGTTTCACTAAAAAATTTTAAAATTTGTAAAAATTTTAGCAGCTATGCCTGAAGGTGCTAGCAAGGGCAGCAGCGGCAGCAGTGGTGGCAGCTGAGGTGGCAGTGGAGGAGGAGGCTCAATGGTACTGTATATAGTATTTTTGTGTAACTAAAAAATTTTTGCAAAATTTTCAAAACTTAATGTTTTTTATTTTTAGGTAAATTCTGTATTATATTTATTATTCTATTTTGTTTTAAAAATAATAAAATAAAATTCAATTAAAAATCAATAAAATTTTTATTTATTTATTGCGTTTTATAGTTGTGGTTGTTTCTCTAGAGTTCTAGTGTGTCATCTGCTGGAAAATGAAAAAGGGTTTACTGTAGTAAAATAATTAGAGGTGTATGAATGAATGAATGAAGGACAGAATAAAAAAAGAGTAAGTGAGTGAGTGAGTGAGTGAGATGTAGAGAATATGTGCAAAAACAATTGCATAAAAGTATAGTGTTGCTCATATTGAGATTTGTTTTATATATATATATATATATATATATATATATATATATATATATATATATATATATATATATCTATATCTATATATAGCTTTCTGTAGGTCTTAGGATAAAAAAGAATGTGCGAAATAGTTACAGAGAGTACTATAGAACTAAAGGAGGGAATGAAGGTAAGAAGGATGGATAGAAGGAAGGAAGCTCATTTATAATACAGCTAAATTGAAAGACTATTTCTAAACAATAGTTAATGAGAAGAGTAGTATAAACAAAACTATAAGTGCTTTTTATTATAAAAAATTGAAATGTACATAATATAGATATATAGTGCATTTAAATACTATAATCCACAAAAGTTTCACAATTTTTATCAATCATTATGAGAGAATCAAATTCTGTGTATATAAGTGCTTCAAATCCACCATCGGGTATATCCTCTCCAAAATTCATCTGTAAACTGGTGGTTCTTTCATGTACGAGTTCCCAAAAATTACCATCCATACTGCAAGGAGTCGAATCAAAAACAAAAAGCGTGTTATGCATTGTAAAAAAATTTCGAGTAATTTCATTGCCCTTGTTATCTGTACCAATTCCTACACCCTCAAATAATTGTATGAAAGTGCGCAAATATTTGTTTTCTTTAAAATTTAACATATAAGGCATTGTAGCTAATGTTGTAGTACCACTTGTTATTTTAATTTCATTTAACCGAAAATGTTTGAAGTTGAAGGGGCTTTGATAAAAATCACCCCTAGCAGCCAGACCATCAACAAGCACCACAATGAGATTGTTGGGCACCCTGTTGATGTCAATTCCTGTGGGGAAATCGACATGCAAATCGGACAAATGGATGACCAGCGGCGCAGACATTTGCATAGAAGTGGAGCGCCACAGAAAGACCAAAAAATGATAGTGAAATCATTCATTCACTATTATCGTTTTTTATATAATATTTTGGCATATACTGCTGGGGCATCCATTAAACTATTTCCCAGCACATCAACTTTATTTACATATTGTGAACTGTGGTGTAGCCACATTCTTTTTAGTATTTCCCCGGAAATATTGTTTAATATATTCGTTTTCTATTTTGATTATTCGTATCGGCGAAGGCAGAGGGCCAAAGGCCCAGGCGCCAGCTTGCACCCGGCAAGCTTTGGGAAACCCTTGAAGGGTTATACCCAAGTAAGTTTATCCCTGAGGGGATTCCTTGTCTCAGCTAGGAGACTGCCGAGCTCCTTGGTGAGGCCCCGCATTTGAGGTTAAAGTATCTTTGTTGTTGTAGGTCTGGGGAACTGGACTGTTGCACTATCACCGAGGCTTAGCCAAGGGATCAGTTCTAACAAGTCAGTTCAGACCAGAACCATATATCTTTTCTTACGCCTCTTAAGGAAAGACCTGCACAACAAGTGGTGGCTTTTAACTCCTTACCACAGAACTTCCTAGTCAGACTAGGAGAAAAGAAAATCTTCCAGGTTTCTACAGAAAGTTAGCAGGTTTTAAAATGCCTAATGAAAGGATACCAAGAGCTAATACTTTACATAGATCACCACCCAGAGTGGCGAGTGCTGGGAATCTAGTGAATTTGGGAGACGGAGATCAGCAACAGCATGCTGCTCCGGACCCAGTGATCCCAGATCAAACTCCTGCGAGGGTTCAACCATTGCAGCAAAATGCAATGCATTTTACGCCGCAAGATGCAGGCGTACCAATTGACCGCCCACCAGCAATTGCCATCAACCCGCAAGAGGCAGGCCCGGCGAATCTGAACCCAGACGCTGATGGACCGCCGCCGCGAAATTTGAAAAGGTCACCGCCGCCAAAGGTCGAATTAGCAGGACCGAAAAGGGACGTCATTACACCCGAAATTCGACCAAATTTGGAAGAAAGAGACCCCGAAATTGATTCATGATTAGAGAGGATCCCACAAGATCAAGAGCGATTCCAGCCGCAGGAAAGAGCTCCGGAATTGTCCATCAAGAGTTGGCAACGCAGCTATGCGAACTGAAAGGGACCATCGAAGCCTTGTTCGACATCATCACCAATGCCCCCACCGAGGACAAAAAAAGGGAAGCCGACAGGCGCCAACAGGAGCCGGATAGACAGGTTAGACCATGTGTTAGGGATGCAGAAAGAGACAACCATCTCGCTGCTGAAATGAATGCAGGCACAGGGCCTAGCAATAGGCCTGATATTGATGAAGGGCAAAGGCTTAACTTTGAGCCCAAAAGTTGGAGAGGTCCAGCTAGAGATCTTCGATTCGAGGGAGCTGAGCAATCAGCAGACTTCAGGAATCAAAATCAGATAGCTTAGCAGCATCCAACTTTAACAAGAGTGGTTTATGATGGTAGAGGAAACATAGTTGATCCAAATACCCTTAGACCAGATCAATTGGCATGTTTCCCATATAGGGATTACAGGTTTGACAGGTGGTGTACCACCTCAACGAGATCCAAATAGAGTTATGCTGCAATCCCTGAACTCTGATATTGATCCAGTGTTAACAGCAGCTTATGATCAGAGGGAAATGCCAACAAATAATTTGGCACAAGAGATTGTAGTTAGGAATATCGTTAAAGGTGTGTTACCCAAACTTTTAGATGAGGGTATGGTAAATCAGCAGGTGCTTAGCTTCTTAACAGCACTTGAAGGGGAATTTCAGAGGGATACACCCGAATCAGCTAAGTATGAAGCACTGCTGAGGCTTTCTAAGGGTAGACTGAAGGCTGTTGCAGGAGACAACATGACCTATAGGGAGGCCAGGAGAGCCATTATAAATGTCTTTGCACCTGAGTGTAACCTGGAAATGTTAACCAGGGAATTATTTGAGATCCAACAAAGACCCAATGAACAGGCCGTAGAGTTTTTGAAAAAGGGTCAGCATATTAGTGGAACTAGTAAAGGGTGATTCAGATTATCAGTTGACACCTTCATATATAAGAGTGACCCCACGATCCAGTCTGAACTAAAGAATTCCAAACATACCTTTAGAACCTGGTATGATCTAGCAGTAGAGGTTCATGACATTGAACGTAGATACAGGAATGCCTCTCAAAGATACAGACCTAAGGGTACACAACAGGATCCTATTGTTGTTAATGAAGTAGGTATGCCTAGTGGCCATGGTCCTGAAATTGCCGTAGTTGCTAGGAACCAGTCAGAGGGATATCAACTAGGCCAGAGACAAAGGTTTCTGCATCCATATCAAACTGTAGGTAATCAGATACAGGCCCAAACCCAAAGGTCAAGGAGTGATTCTCCTGAAATAGAAGAGATTCCAGTTCAGGAAGCCCCTAGGGCTCAGACCGAAAAAGGTAAGAAGGAATCCCTTCTATTAAAAATTTCTAAAGAGATGGTACAATTGGTCGAAAGGTTCGATCAACTTCAGCAAAAGGTTGATAATAGGCAAGGGGAAAATCGGTCTGATGTGGCCATACCCAGTACCAGTCAGGGAGGTCAAGTTTCCGGAGATCCGACAAAGCCATATTGTGAGTTCCATAAGAACATAACACATAATACTGCAGACTGCAGGACATTGAGAGTGTTGTCCGAGTGCAGGAGCAGAGGGAGAGCCAGCTTCCCTAGTTTCAACAGGGGAAGCTTCAACAATTTTGCTAGAGGTAACTATAGAGGTAGAGGAGGCTACCCTAATGCCAATTTTAATAGTAGAGGCAGAGGTGCGTATAATATAGGCTATTCAGGTTATCAGGATAGCCATGAGAGTTATCAACAGAATTCCGATTATAATGGATTTCTGGAATTCAAGAAACAAAAGAAGCTGCAGAAGCAGTTCCAACAGATGCAGCAGTACCAACAGCAGGCTGCAGTACAGCAACCTCAGCCACCTCAGGCTATTATGGGTCCAACTCAGACTCTTCAACAGGGTCAATTCACAAATCAGCCACCCCAGAAGGATTATTCGAGTGTAATGGTTGCAAGGCAATCACAAATGAGTCCTTTAGGTGAAGTAAATCAGAGAGTGAACTGCCCAAATGTTGTGTTAGGTAGCATCATTCAAATGAACGCAATTGCGCCACAATGTGTAGTACCATCGGTACAAGTAGTAAAGAGGGGCACACCAGCTAGTCCTCAGGAACAACATTTGCTGGATACGTACCCCAGAATAGCCCCATTCCACATTGAGGTTGTTATAGGAGGTTGTAAGACACTGGCTTTAATTGACACAGGAGCTCAGTTCACTGTCATGTCAACTAAGTTTCTGAAAGAAACTTTGGGCCCGGATTACACTGAATATCCGAGGATATTAAATGTTACTGTAGCCAATGGTAAGACAGTCCAACCCCATGGGTTTATCCAATTTAGGATGGATACATTGTGTGGACAGTTCCCCGTAAAAGCAATTGTAATTCCTGACGCAGGTGAAAATGTAATAGTAGGAACAGACTTTTTGTCTCATCCTCAGGTAGGAGCCATAATAGATTTCAGGAATAGGACGATGACGCTCAACAACCGTCAACAGCGGATATACGTGACACTGGACCAGCCCCAATCGAATTGTGGAGAGGTCATGACCACGAGCGCCACGGAATCCACGACGAGCATCACCGACCAATATCAGCCAAAGATTTGTCTGCTAAAGGTTTCGGTGCCAGTGGTGAGTGTGAATCCAATCTACATACCAAGTGGTACTGATATACTTCTGAGAGCAAAGCTTTGGGATAAGGTTGGCGAAAATCGCCTTAATGGAATCATCATAGAGTCTGAAGAAAGTGAGGAAAGGTTCCACATAGATAGTACCATAGTAGATGGTACAAAAGATGATTTTGTTGTTATGGTATCCAACAACACAGGATCAGGATGCCATTTGAAAAGTAATCAAATAATTGGCCATACTAATTCAGTGTTGTGTGATACTTATAACCAAGATCAACTAAAGGGGAAGATAGATGAGGATTTGGAGAAGCTGCAAACTTGTGCAGTTCAAGCTAGACCTGATTCTCCTCAATCGGATGAGAAAGAATTCAAGGAAGCCTTGTACAATATGCTGGCTAAATCCAACATACCGTCAGACCAATTGGAACAAGCTTTACGATGTCTCGCAAAATATAGAGACGTGTTCAGCTTGTCCAATGATCCTCCAACTACTACACCCTACTTGACTTGTAAAATAAATACAGGTGATACAGCACCTGTGGCAAAAAGTTACCACAGGACTGCCATTAATTTACGGCAACATGTTCGTGAGCATGTACAAGATATGCTCAAAAAGGGTGTAATTGAGCCATCAAAGTCGCTTTGGGCAGCTCCGTTATTTCTAGTAGGTAAAAAGGATGGTACCAAGCAACCAGTAGTGGACTTTGGGGGTATGAATGACGTTACCAAGGATGATAAGTATCCCATTCCTAGAATGGATGACTATCTAGACTGTTTAGGTAAAGCAAAGTTTTATACCACCTTAGATCTCAAGTCAGGGTATTGGCAAGTGCCAATGGATGAAGAAAGCAAGGAAAAAACTGCTTTCATATGCCAAGAAGGGCTTTATCAATTTAAAGTCATGCCCTTTGGCCTAAAGAATGCGCCAGCTGAATTCCAGCGTATGATGGAAAGAGTTTTGCATCCATATGTGTGGAAAATCTGTCTAGTATACATAGATGATATTATCGTGTTCTCAAATATGTTTGAGGAACACTTAGTTAATTTAGAGCTAGTCCTGCAAGCTCTAAGGAAGGCTCATTTGACCTTGAAGCCGGAGAAGTGTGAATTTCTGTCTGAGAGAGTTCATTTTTTAGGACATATCTTAAATTCAGATGGAGTTTCCCCAGATCCAAAAAAGGTTAAAGCTATTAATGATTTCCCATTCCCAGAGTCTAAACGTAAACTGTAAAGGTTTTTAGGAATGTTGCAGTGGTGTAAAAAGTTCATACCAGGGTTGGCTAAACACGCCGAACTATTGTATAAATTAACTGGGAAGAACTGTGTTTGGGAAATTACGGAGGTTCACCATCAGGCATTTAGGAGCCTGAAAGAAGCACTATTGTCAGTGCCATTTCTAAGGTATCCGGTTTTGGACGGGTCTGCGGACTTTGTCCTTCAGACAGATGCCAGCGGAACGGCACTAGGAGCAGTCCTTTACCAGGAGACCAAGTGGGACTGCTGGGTAATTGCGTATAACAGCAGAATTTAAAAGGGGATGAAAAGAAGTGGTCAGCCACAGAAAGGGAGTGCTTGGCAATAGTGTACGGCTTAAAGTTATACAAGCACTACTTAGTAGGTCATAAAGTGATCATAAGAACTGATCACAAACCTTGGTTGTCCATGAAGGTCAACGCAATGACCAATTGTAAATTGAAAAGATGGTACTCATTCATCTCTCAGTTCAACCATAAACTAGAGTATGTGCGTGGAAAACAAAATGCCATGGCAGACTTTTTGTCCAGGATGGATGAACCAGACGATCAAGCTGAAAAGATACCGCCAAAATGGGAACACATGTTCTCAGAGGATAAACGAGAGTCTGGAAATCTGAAAGATCTTGAAGCGCAGCTTATTGAGAAAAAGCATCTCAATTTGGTAAAGAGATTCAGAATTCTGACAGATCCGAATCCTGAAGATGGTACTCCGTTATATCCAGAGCCAAAAGGTAAGAAAAATCAGAGGACTGATATGAGTCCGAGATTCACCCAAATTTATCCAGAAGATTCTGAGGATGATCCGGAATCAACCTCGCCTGCAGACTCGGTAAATGCCGTAACGACGAGGAGCATGGCGAAAGAAGCGGAGAAGAGTGATCAGGCTCAGATCCAGCCTCACGGCAATCAGGGTAAAGAAAAGGTAAGTAGGGGAAACCAGGAAAAAGGTAAGGAAAAAAGAGTTACCTGGTTATACCCAGAAAAAGAACCAGAGTTTACTTTGGCAGACCCAAAAGAGAATGATTTGCCAAAAGGGTTAATTAGAGATGATCTCATGGCCCTCTTGCAGAGAAAAGATGAGGTATTACGACCATACTTTGATAGATTGGGTCCAAATGGGACAACCAAGTATCACAGTGGATTTTATATCCAGAATGAAGTGTTATGCCACGAAGCCGGACAGGGATTGGATGATCAAGTGGTCGTCCCGTCCTGCCTTAGGGACAATACTTTGCACCAGTACCACGGTGCCGTAATGATGACTCATCAGGGGTTCAAAAGGACCCTTGCTATGATTAAGAAACGGTTCTGGTGGCCTGGAATTGAAAAGGATGTCAGGCACTGGATAAAGTTTTGTCCAGTATGTCAAATGGCTAATCAGGGAAACACAGAAATTCCTCCAATGATACCAATTATTCCACAAGGTCCCTTCGACATAGTATCAGTGGATATCCTGGGTATCTCTCCACTTAGTGAGAAGAGACTGTATGTCATAGTCTTTCAGGACTATTTTACAAAATGGGTTGAAGCCGAACTGATCCCGGATCAGTCAGCTAGCACCGTTGTAGATACTTTTCTACAATCTATTGTATTTAGACACGGGACTCTACTGAGGTTACTCAGCGATATAGGAGGTTGTTTTACCTCAGATCTGATGAAAGAGATCTGCAAGTTATTGGAGTGTCAAAAAATTTATACAACAGCCTACCATACACAAGGTAATGGTATGGTAGAAAGGTTCAATCAGACACTCATAAAACAGCTCAGAAAGGTGGCCATTGAGGAAAAAGATAATTGGCCAAGATACTTGAGAGCCGTGGTGTTTGCTTACAATGCCACACCACATGCAGCCACGGGGCAATCCCCATTTTCATTACTTAGAGGTCACGAGGCAACCTTCGGGTTAAACTTATCGAAAGCATACGATATTGTAATGCCAGACAGCAATGCAGAGGCATACAAATTTGTGTTGACCAATCACTTAGTCAACCTTTACGAGGATATTGCCAAAAATATCCAGAGTGCTGCCGAAAAATCGAAGAAATACTTCGATAAAAAGTCAAAACAAAATGGGTTCAAGGAAAATGATTGGGGCTCAAAGTAGACAAGCAGAAAAAATTTGGACTACTATGGTCCAGTCGGTTTATAGTTACGGACAATTCGCGAGAAGCGGAGAACGTTGTCACCATTGTACACTAGGGCAACCCGCTAAATCGCCAAACTGTTTCAATCAGCAGGTTGAAACATTTTCATTACGAGACCACTAGGGTCTTGCCACAAATAGCGCCAGCCAATCAGGACGTGCCACATGATGAAAATATGTCAATTTCCAATACGGCAAAAACAGTTACGACTGGAGCGCCAAACTAAATGAAATCATTTGGAAATTCGCTCAAGGCGAATCTATGCGCGATCTCGCGCTGATTTTTTATTTTATTTATGTACATTTTCGCGCGTAGGTACTTATTTTAACAAATATTTTGTATTATTTTGTAATATTTATCGTGTTTAAGTATTATTCGTATTTATTTTGTAAATTTTTCATACTTATATCAGACTTTGGGAAAAATTCTTCGGAATTTAAGACCAAAGTGACAACCCAAAATATTTCCGATATTTTTCCAAAAAAAATATAATTCTCAAAATTTTTCATTTTTCTAAAATCAAATCATAGCTGTCCCGCTTATCTGAATTCTAAACTTCCATCGGAAGGAAGAAGTAAAACATTCCCCGAACCGTGATAAAAAGGAAATTAGCAGAACTGCTAGATTAAACTTTTTCAGCATTCAAAATTTTAAATTTTTACAAATTTATTATTCGAAAAAGAAAAACATTTCGAAGCAAAAAGAAATGGGAAAAGGCGCACCGAACCGCCAACAAGCTCCGACGCACGAATAGTCGCACACAGAGCACCACGTAGAACTCGGAACTGGTTTTTCTTTATTGACGGTAAGTTTCGGACTTATTTTTATCAAATATTCTTGGAAATCGCAGGTAATGCCCAGAAGTCACTGGAAGACCAGCTCGGTGCCCCAAAGGGCAGACGAGGTTAGAACTTAGAGGGAACGAAAAATGGGAGTACTGAGAAGCGGAAGCTCGAAGCCAAGCAGGGAATTTCCAATTTGGAAATATACCTGATACCACCGAGAGCTATACGATTCAAGGGAAACCTAGAACCTTGGGTTCAGCCCATTCAAAGTTTTATCATCAAAATTCATCAAAAATTATTTATTCTCAAATCAAATTATATCACTTTTTCGATATCAAAATTATTAAAAATTATCAATCTCGAGCGCTATAAAAATTGTAAATACAGCGCCATAAATGGAGCGTAGTTGGTCGCTCAAGCAGCTGGTCAGAGATTGGTGTCCGATCAAGTGGTGGACAATCAGATCAGGTCTACCCTCCCCAACATATAGAGGTAGCAAGGGTAAGATTTGGTAAAGTGTTAGTTGCCTACCAGCTCAATGTTTGTATATCAGTGGCTCACCTAATAACCCTGCACTAAAATTATTTTCTGCGAAACTTGACCCACTTGGTGTTGTGGTGCTGGTGTAGTATAGACCCAAAAATACGCTGAAAAAAGGGGAATAAACACAGAAATTTATAGTATCTTTAATTTTTAGATTACAACGTCAAAAGGGTCGTGAGAATTCACGAACTGGACCAGTGGTTCAAAGCCACTTTTGGATACTGGCTGGCTAATCCCAAGGAACCTCAAATGGTAGACATTGGGAAAGTCAGCCAAGTACTCCACTTCATCCGAGGAGTTTCAATCTTCAGAGGACAGCCAGTTTGTGGATTCGATGTTGAAAAAGTCCATCCGGATAAAGTCGCGGCCTTGTTCAAAACGAGAGAGGTCGACAATCCGATGGGAAAAAAATTTGCCCGTTATATAAGCTTTGCACTAACCAACGGTCAAACCTATGTTATCGATACCACGACCATGATACTCAGAGAATGGACCAGCCTCCACGATTTTCTAAATTCGGACATCCTATTCGCCGGATATTCGGTACTGGAGGACTTGGTGAGTATTTATAACGTATTTGGTTCTGGGCGAGATAATAAGGATAGGGACAGAACTGTCCCCTTAAGGGAACATCTTAGGAAGATCAAAGGTTGGTACTTTGATTTAGACCGTTTCCCTTTAACCATGGTAGGGGTTGACCTGGAGAATAAGTGTTTTCAAACAGGTATTTGTCCCGAAACCTTTCGTTTAAAGGGACTGTTCACGGAATTTTATTTGATAGATGTGGGCCCTTACCAATATGACTTTTCACTAAAGGCAAACTGTGATCGGTTTGCCAAAAGAGGTATACTGCCGGAAGAGCTTAGGTACGCTGCTCTAGACGCATATTATTCTTTATTGGTTATGTTTGCGGCGATTCACTATGGCATGGCCGATCAACTGCTAATGCAAATGCAGATTTTCGATCATGACAAGGTTGATCCCAAACAGATCAATACCATTGCCTTACACTTTTATCAACAGTATTTAATGATTCCAGGCAATGTAAACAGAGAAATGGGGCTAAGAACCCCAGTAATGGAAACCGATCAGGTACAGCCTAATATGGTGTACCATATGATGAAGTGTGAAATGTACAACCCTTGGGCAGTACAAATGCAGGGAAATAACACAGGTTATTATACTGCACCTATGGAGTGTAACCCCGTCCATCCTCAGGGAGTTCAATTGCCGAGTGGTTTTTATCCACTGCTCCCCAGAGATAGTAAGCCAATGAAGGACGATGGGTACACTGAAGATAGTGATCCCGATGAAATCCAGGACGTTCAAATACCAGACTGGGTTAACATCGCAAAGGATATCCTGGAAAATCTCAAGTCAGGTGGAACCTATTGGGATTTAGATGGTAAGATTTCTTTGACGTTATATGAAAATGCTAAGCTATACTGGCAACAGGCCGGGAAGCCCAACGAAATACCAAAAGAAGTGTTTTCATCTAATAACCATTACCCAGTGGGTATAGAAGGTCGTAGACAGGCCTATAAGACCAATTTTTATACGCCAAATTTGGCCAAAATTTCAGGCATGTTAGATGAGCGAAACTTTGTGGAGTTAGAGGTCATCTGTAAGTTCATGCCATTGGCCTATCACTTGGCATGGCCTCACTCAAGAGCGGAGTGCGATTATGAAACTAGCGCACTGCTAAACTATAACTTTTTAAATAGTTATACTAAAGAAGGCCAGGAAATGATAAAATGCATGTCCTGGAAGTCAGGCGACCGCCTGGCTTATTATTTAGAGCTAGCAGCGATGCTACCGCCATCGGAACCCCATTTTCCATCCAAAAAAGGGGTATACGCATGGCAGAATCAGTTTGGATTGGTCCCGCTATGATTTCGAGAAGCGGAAGAAATATTGCAAATGGGTGAGGACAAATCGTTATTAAAGGACGCAGCTTACAAGGTAAATCCTTACTATTATGTAACCTTTTACTACGTAGGTTTCGAGACTTTGACACCAGGACTGCGGTATCCGATGACGGAAGACGCATCACTGACCGATTATCCAAATAACTTACGCACCACGAAACCCGCTCGAGCTCAGACAGGAGTTTGTCAGCAAAAGCTTCCGGGAGAGAACAATTGCTTCAGAGATGCCTGGGTATATGCTAACCTATACCCCAGCCGGTGAGTTGGTATCTAAAGTACCATTAAATCGTCCCTCTACTTCCCAAACGGCGCAAGCCGGAGGGTCAGGACAAGTTAAAACCCAGCCGCAAGTGCCAGCGCCGGTGGTCAAAGCAAAACAACCAGCTTTGGACACCAATCCTATGCAAGCAGATGCAGGTGTAGTCGTGGTACCACCCCCAATGCAACCAGCGGTGGCACAGCTGACTCAGGTTACTCAGGTACAGCAGCCGGCCGAGCCTGAGCCAGAAGTCATCACCATTATGCAGTCTGTACCTCTGGCACCAGCTGTTTCGCCAGCTAAAGTAAAGCAGCTTTTGCCGAAGATATGAAATTCAGACTCTGAGTCCAGTTCAGAGGAGGATGTTGATGAAGAAGAAGAAGGTGAGATTCTGGAGTCTGAGGGCCAGACATCGGAGAATAAAGACGTGATGGAGGCCAAAACTCAGAAACAGGCTGTTGAGGAGGAAAAAATCCAGACTCAAATAGATGAAGCAGTGACAAAAATGTCAAGATTTGAGGTCAGACTGGAAAAGATGCAAGATGCATCCCAGGAGATACCAGTGAAAGCTAAAGATCCTAAGGATCATGATAGACAAGCGAAGCATGAGGCCCTACAGGCCAAAATTCAGGAGCAAAGAAGACTGACGCAGCAGGAATTCCTGCGTCAGAGGGCAATTCAGAGAAAGCTGAAGGAGCAGGCTTTAGCTGATGACAGCTCAGATTCAGCCATTGCAGCGACAGAGCTGATGAAGAGGGGAAAAATTACTGAGGAAGGAATCCCTGAAGTTTATTCCCCAGATAAAGTTCGGCAGATGTTAGCTGAAGGTATGTCGGAAAAATTTATCTGACACTTGGCCAGAGAAAAGGTAAGGCGTAGGAAAAGGATAGGTAAGGCCAGACAACGCAGACTTGCAGCTCAAGCTCAGCAGCAACAAGTGGCCGCCATCGGTTCTGAAAACGACGCCTACGATACGGCTGAGGAAACTACGACCCCAGAAATTTCGACAAGTCAAAGGTCGAAAATGGAGACTACGAAAAGTCAAACGAGGACGGAGACTGCCAAGAGTCAGATGCGAACGGAGACCTCCAAAGGCCAGACGAAATTGGATAGGACAACAGCATCCACTGCAACTGCTTCGTACACTCAGAGGCGAACGGTATCAAAAACTGGTGGAGAGGTTAGTACGTCATCTGGCAAGAGTAAATCCCTGCCTACCAGCTATACCGCAAGAAGTAGTAAACTTGGGGGAAGCGTTTTGGTAAAGCGCGATCTTGAATCAGAGGAAAAGTTGATCAAGAAGGTCAAATTGAATGTGGTGGTTAAAAGACCCGAAAGGGAGCCACAGCAGTTTGTCACTCCTGGTCAATTGGCTGAAACTCTGATTGATTATTGGGAGTGGCAACGGGAACAAAGGCGCCTAATTGGGCCAATCTCATTTGAAAATCCAGAGGTCGCCAATTATTTCACCTTTGATCGTCAGGAATGGCCGATCATTTATAGAATGGTCAATGATGCCATGGCCGAGATCCATGAAAATTACCACCAACAGTTCGAAATGCAGGGGGGATTTATGTTTGACGGAGAACGCATCCCTGAGGAAATTTGGGAGTGGATAATTTTAATTCTTATTCCCAGATGGCTTCAGGACTATGACGCTTCAGACGTCTTTATGGCCATTAGGTATGTGACCCTAATGATCTTTTTACAGTTGGACTTCGCCCCGATCACGCCGATGGCAATTGGTAGGTGGTATGCCCAGGCGTGTTCATTTGTGAACAGACAACTAGTCGTTGAGGCCCAGGGAAACCGCGTAGACGATGTCTACATTGCAGCCTTTAATCAGTACATCTTTATGGGCTCGCAGAGGTTAAACCAGATGGGTGTTAAGAGGAAGGCACCAGGCGATGACAGGTCGCAAGCTGATAAATATCAGCGAATGGCTGCCAAGAGCCCAAGTAAGTTTAAGGTGCCTAGACTCCCTCTGGCTAAGAAACAACCGCCGACGGCACAACAATCGTCTACTGCAACCAGCCTGAGGTCGTATAGTGAGGCTGCTAGCACTTCTTATAAAAGTCCGCTTTCTCGATCAAAATCAATATCATCAAAATCTCTCAATTCAACTTTCTGGACTCAAAAACCTCAACGCAGCAGCTCCACTAGCAGTGGTCCAACACAAAGGCAGCAGGGGAGAGACGATATGTTCTCAAACCCAGCGCCTTACAGGGGTAGGCCGGGGTATGACAGAGGTCAAGCTAGAGGAGGCTTCAGAGGGTGCCCTCAGCGACCCTACAGAGGCCGAGGAACCTGGAAACACCAAGATCAAGACCCGGATGTGCAATTTTATAATCCAAACTTTCAGCTGCTTTGTAGACGCGGCGGAAGCCAACAAGGCCAAAATCAAGGCCAGGATGGAGGTCAGACCCGAGGCCAACCCGGCCAGAGGGGATACTGTTGAGGTAGACCTCGAGAAGGTTACCGAGGTGGCGGGCAGCAGCAGTAATCAGCCGCACAAATTTTGGCCCAAAAATCATCTTTTCATAAATTTATTTTTATTACTTTTATAAAATATAAAATCCAAAAACACTAATAAAATCACACAAATCCAAAAAAATCAAAAAACAAAAAATCCGAAAAATATTATTTAAATTTCAGTGCTGCTGGCCAACCAAAAATTCTCTTTTTGAAAAAACCGGTGCAAAAACGCAACCGCAAAAACATTTTTAATTTTTGACCACAATTTTTGCTCAATTTTTAGCGCATTTTAAATTTTGTGATACTCGTGCATTCCCGCATCGTCTTTATTGTATCGTAATGTAATCTCCTATTTTAGTTTAATTTAGAAAAAATAGAGATGCGGGAAAACGATTTGCATGCGGTTAGACCCACAGCCAACGAATTGCCACAGCATGCAGACCGAGCAGCCGAGCCCGAAATCGACCACATTTGGCACGGACGTCACCGTTGTACTCCTTAGGGCAGGAGGTTATTCCATCAACGCTGAGGTCAAAATGGGCGTCACTTGCCAGCCATTGCGGCCAAGCCCTTGGTATTTGTTGTGTCCAACGACCAGCACAAGCATCCGATTAGGACAGACTGTGAAACGGGAGTCAGAGTGAGACAAACTGTAAATCAGGAGTCAGCCGGAGTAGTAGATTTTTCTTTTCATTAATTCTTTTTAATGCCGGGGTAACCCAGCCCAAAGTTTTTTTTCTACCTCCCGTAGGTTGGTTTCGACGCGCGAGGGATGTTGGGCACCCTGTTGATGTCAATTCGCATGGGGAAATCGACATGCAAATCGGACAAATGAACGACCAGCGGTGCAGACATTTGCATAGAAGTGGAGTGCCACAGAAAGACCAAAAAATGATAGTGAAATCATTCATTCACTATTATCGTTTTTTATATAATATTTTCGTATATACTGCTGGCGTCCATTAAACTATTTCCCAGCACATCAACTTTATTTACATATTGTAAACTGTGGTGTAGCCACATTCTTTTTAGTATTTCGCCGGAAATATTGTTCAATATATTCGTTTTCTATTTAGATTATTCGTATCGGCGAAGGCGGAGGGCCAAAGGCCCAGGCGCCAGCTTGCACCCCGCAAGCTTTTAGAAACCCTGGAAGGGTTATACCCAAGTAAGTTTATCCCTGAGGGGATTCCTTGTCTCAGCTAGGAGACTGCCGAGCTCCTTGGTGAGGCCCGGCATTTGAGGTTAAAGTATCTTTGTTGTTGTAGGTCTGGGGAACCGGACTGTTGCACTATCACCGAGGCTTAGCCAAGGGATCAGTTCTAACAGGTCAGTTCAGACCAGAACCATATATCTTTTCTTACGGCTCTTAAGGAAAGACCTGCACAACAAGATGATGAGGTAAAGGACCTGTGAACAATGAGTTTAGAGGAGCTGAGGGATGACTTGTTGTTATGTATAAACTTGTAACATGACATTGAGGAATAGGGTATTTTGCAGCTGTATTTTGTAATATAGATTCAATAGCTAGATTGATATTATTCACAACTTCAACTTTTTTAATAAATAAAGACATGCTTTTAACCTCGATCTTATAAGCTTCGTTGTCAGTAGCTATAAATTTCTGCAAACAAAAATCATCTCTATGCCTGTATAAATCAATTTTCAAGGTACATCGATTCAATAGAAAAATTCAACAATTGTACTATTTTTGAACATTCGTACTCTTTCCAAAGACCCCTTGTTTTTCTTTATATCAAGATCATCGTCATTTTCAAAAGCATAACCAGCAGCTGCAACATCGACTTGGCATCACGACCATAGTTCAATTCTGTTTCCAAATAAGATCTGTTAGCATATCTATCCCCACTAAAATGTTGAAACGTTAAAATTGAAAAACATGTGGACATATATTTAATTATAAAACTTACCTGTCAGATATTAATTTTCCATTTGGGTATATTTTGATCTGTTTAAAAAATGTTTTGCCGATCAAGTTAATTGGCGCTATAACATTACCATTGAAATTGTTGTTGGCATCCAATCTTAAAGTGCAAGCAGCACCATTAGTTTTCATAATTTGAATAGTAAAATATATAAAATTTTTTGATAAATCCAGCATATATGAATCACGTGAAACAACAAACTCGTAGGGTCCTTCATTAGTACAATGATTTTGAAGCTGAATTTCTGACCAAAAACTTCTACCAAAAGCGACTTGTGTTGGAGGTATGGTAAATAAATCTAATTCGGTTTTACTACTAGGAGATGATGCAGCATCAATAAATTTACTCATTTTGAATAGATATCTTTGAATCTGACTACACTAGGTGGAGTCTTTTTTAAGGATGAGGAACGTCATTTGAGATGTTTACGTTTATGTTATTGTTGTTTTTGATGCTGATGATGATGATGATGATGCTGATGATGCTGACGACCATTATTTAACTTTTTATTGCTCTTTATATGTACCCTAGAATTTATATGTTTATGCTTCCCTAGACTTTTTCCTTTATGAATGCGGTCACCCGTCTGATGTGATAAGTTGCCAGCTGAATTTCATCCATGCTCAGCAACACTTTCTTTTAAAGAACAACCCTCTACCACATCACCTGCAATTTTGGAACCTGCAGCAAGTGCATGCTTTCCTGCAGATTTTAAGAAGGTTCCAATAATAATGATGCTGAGCGTTTAAACTGTTTAGGAATACCACTAAGTAACTTTTCATTGTTCAACCAATTTTTTCTTTTTGTTTCAAATCAGCACTATCATTTTCATCTTCATTATCATCAATAACTTTTTGTTTTAAAATCACTGTAGAGGGTTGAGCCTTTTTATGTTCAAAAGTTAAATATTGTGAAGATAGTTGCGAGTACATTTTGTATTGTTCTTCGGGTGTTAATGTATTATCTTTCAAAATGCGCTCTAATTCGCTACGATACATGTCAGTTTGTTTAGCTATACCTGTCTTTTCATTTACACTCATCAAAGAAGCCAAAGAAGCCTGAGAGTTATTCAACTTATTCAGAACCTCATGGGGTATTAGAGCAAATTTACTAGCGAATTTCATTCTATAATAATTTCTCTCTAACAAAAGTTGCTATGTAGATAATAAAGCGGGTAGTACTAGAGGTAAAAATGCTCCACCACTTTGAACAATTCTGCACGTTCATTACTTTAGTCTTTTTTCTTGTTTTTGAATGTCTAGTAGCTAAAGCTCTAAGCAATAATTTATGTTTCGTCAATTTCTTTTTTAAGTTTGAATTAATAGGAATATTACCATTCAAAATGTTCAAACAAATTTCGCATATACAACATATCAAATTGGGGGAAGAATGTTGAAGAAAAACACATCTTTGAACACAATTTGAATTTTTCAACACATTGAGCTCGTGAATATATTTCTTTAATCTAGAGGCCATACAAAACAGACCATACAGTACAGAAAAATATTACAATAATGACCAAATGTTAAATGAACATCGAAATATTTAATGTATTACATTAAGATTGTAATAAAGCTTCATTTTTTATAATGATATTCAACTCTTCGCATCTAGAAAAAGTGCACAAATTATTTGTATTCATAAAAAATAGTTTATGAGTTGTATCTAGCTTTAAAAAAAGATCTTCTACAAAAATAGAGCTAGGTTCGATCATATCCAATTAAATTAGTGATAATTTAGCAAAACACCAAAATTGTGTAACTTTTTTATGTTCCATAGGTAAACCAACTTCACAACCTAAATGGTTGCACACCTTGGCTATGTCTTCGTAAAAAATCTTAGCTTCGGGTGAGAAACAAGTCCAAAACAAATCAGCCATGTCCCATTTCTGTTTGTTGGTTAGTATTTTACCCTAAATAAATATAATACTATAGTTTAATAACTAGATGAATGGATATAAAATTTTTTACCTTTTACTTTATTTTGCACCATTCTTACAAAAACTCCAAATGTGGCTGACATTGTAATTGTCACAAAACAAATGAATTATAGAAAAACGACCAACCTCTTAAAAAATTTTGACTAAACTGATGTACTGTAAAATATTTTTTTCTGACTATGTAATAAATCTACAGTATCACTATATCCCAATCTACTTCCCTTGATGTATAAGCTTTGAAATTTACTGTTATGACTACAACAAGAAAATACAGTAGGATTGAAAATATATATTTTGAAACATGCTCATAACTGCATAAATTGTCCATCATTCTGAGGACAATGTAAATTTTTTTCTACATAACATACTAGGTGTGTTATATGTAATTTATAATTTTTGCATAATAATAATTCCCAATCTGTAAAATTTTTTGTATTTGCTATTGTAAAATCCATAACATTTACAGTTTCACCATTTTCATAAAATTGAAAAGGGTATTGTACCCATACAATAAAAACAGCTATAAAAAGAATCACGGTGAGAATATTAAAAAAAAGTGTATTTACTGTATAACATATCGATAAAATAAAAGGATCCGACTAACTTGCATAAAGTTTTTTGTAAAAATGATCAATTATTTAGCTGTATATAAAATCATATGATCATTGTCGGGAAATATATTAGATCTAAGTCAATATTTTTCCGGACATGTCTGTGTAAGATCTAATAATAAATAACTGTATGGTTTACTAGTAGCATCCTCATACATCTCTATGAAATAATTTGAAGTAGTTGGAAAAATCTGTCGAGCCAATGTGTCGACTTGTAGCCTATCGCTAGGGTTTTTTAAAAGAATTAAATACTGAAGAGTTCATCCTACTCATGCGCATTCCATCAAAAAGTGGGTTCTGAACTATATGTATAATTGATAGATTCCAGTGATGTGATCCTTTAGTAAAAAGTTGAGTTAAACATTGATGATTCTTCATCTCTTGCATCCTTGCATCATATCATCCATAATTAATAATTTAGGTGTGTCTTTACTTTTTTGAAGTTCATCCAAGTCAGGTGAATCTTGAATAAATTCTACATAAGAACATTTTTGAACTAATTCATCATAAGCTTCTTGCCATTCCAAATAACACCAATAAATTTTTATAGGAGCAGGATGAATCATTTCTTTAGCTGAAATTACAAGTTTTTTAACAAATTGTGTTTTTCCCTATTTTGTTAGAGCGGAAACTATGCAGTTAAATGGGTGTTTCCATATATAAAACTTTTCATCATCATCATTTGACATCTCTCCCTCTCTCTTTCACAACAACAAAAACCAGCCACTTTTTACCTGAACAATTTTTAAAATGATTTTTATTTAAACAAATTGCTATCTATAATTATCAAAAAATACAATAGAATAAAACAGAGTACAAATGTAAAATATAAAAATAGGTGGTTTTATTAAATAGAATAATGTTACTGTATGCTAAAATATACACGCAAAGGATGTATGAAATTATATATATCAAGCAAATACGTAAGTAATCAAGCAAGCAAACTATAGTTAATTAAAACGTACAAAACTGTAATGAGTGAGAGCAAAACTTTTACAATTTTTGGTTAATGAACTCATGTAGTGTTTGGACAACAACATCATCATCATCAAAATTATAATGATAACCTTCATCAATAAAACATGCTACAGTATCCTTAAAAATTTTACGACCAATACTTGTAAGTGGGATACATCGAAATATGTCAATCATCTGTTTATAGGCGCCAAGACAGTAATAACCTTGAACCTCTCCTATAACATATTCAAAACAGTCAATGATAAAACCCATCTTTTCATATAAATGATTGACAATTGGCGTAATTGCATTACTATACATGGAATGATGATCCTCAATAATTCCCACTTCTTTCGCACAATAACAATCAAAAATACACCCATTAAAGATGTCTTGTATAGCTAGCTCAGCACATATAATTATAAATAATTTTTCACGTTTTACTACTTGTTCATCAAAAAACCATGGAATATCTAAAGCCGGAACACATATTTCACAAATACATTTAGTTTCGGCGTCCAGCAAACTTGTATCTGAGGTTGAATCCTAGTCAGGATCGTTGAGGTACTCGATGAAGAGCTCGTTAACAAATGTTGTTTGAAGGCTAACTGCCTTTTTATCTTGAGTAGCATCGCCCGATTCTCCAGCAAATTTTGTAGGATCAACTCCTTCTTCTTCTTTAACAATTTTCTTAGCATCAGTGACTTCTTTTTCTTCTTTGAAGATTTTTGTAGCATCAAAGAGTTCTTCTTTAATGATTTTCGTAGCAGCATCATCTTTTCCAGCTATTTTTGTTGCTGAAACAGTGCTGTCGCCATTATCGTTTGTTTTGCATTTTATCGCTGATTGGTGTTTTACTGCTAAAGCATTGAACTCATTTGAAATAACTGGCCCTATTTCATGTATCATATTGGTATAAAAAGCCAAAATTGCTAAAGAAAAAACATCATATACTTTGAAAGAAAGAAATAACAATTCAAGCTTCAAAATTGTTAAAAAAAAAGAAAGAAAGAAAGAAAGAATTCACATATCAGCTCACTTCTTTAGATAAACTCCATTTCGTTCCGTTAATCAAGGTGGTAAATTATACTGAAACCACGTCACTCTCAACCATCATCTTATAACCAAGGTTGATGTGCATTGACCTCCATGTGAAAATGTCTTTTCAATAATGTTGACATTGCCACCTAATATACTGTATTGTGGTAAAATGAGCTTGAATCCTCAACCCTACGCGTCTTTTGTTTTAGGGTCCACATTACAAAAATAAATCGACACGTATTTATCTTAAACCACTACAAATAATGCCATGTTTTCATCTAACATAAACTGGTGTTCCATTTTTCAAAAATTCGGTGAAGAAATATACCAAAGAGAAAGAGAGAGAAACTAGTAGTTTCCGTAACAGCAAAACTGATAAATGTACAAAGTGTTCAAAATTTTAGAGTAAAAGGAGGTTATAAGCATAATAAAATAGTTAAGACTTATATCCTATATTTTATGGCTCTGTAAGAGGCGGGTTAACAAGCATAATAAATATTCAAGACATATATCCTACAGTAGGCTGCTCTTTTGACGACTATGTAAGAGGCGGGGTTATAAGCAAAAGAAATATTCCAGCTATACTTTATACAGTAAATGTTTGTTCTAGCATATGCGTATGGAACCTAGAGAAAATAAACGTGTTTGTGTGTTATAGTAACCTTTGAGGTCAAAGCTAGAGAAAATATATGTGTTTATGTGTTATAGTAACCTTCAAGGTCAAAGCTAGAGAAATGATATAGCATGAGTTATAAGATTTTCACATAAAAAGAAAAGATGGTGCAACAGGGTTATAAACAGCTATTACAGTTCTTTTATAGTATTACGAATCAAAACAAAAATACTAGAGTTGTACAGTAAAGCAGGTGTTTCAACTGGTTTTATCTGGTTATATGCTAGTATAAAATAAGCTAAAGAAATGATATGGGCACATGTTCATGAGTTATAGAGGTCTTCAAAGCTTTCCCATCATAAACAGAAAAGTACTACAATAAGCTTGTAAATAATAATTAAATCTCTACCATAAAATTAATAGTTTTTGCTAATTTATAAAAATTTTCCATTATTATTACTGTATAGATTTTGTTAAATAGGTTGTTTTCTAGTTTTTTCTAGTTTCTAGTTTTTCTAATTTCTAGTTTGGATAATTTTTATAATGAAACCTATTTACGAGGATATTACTTTGGACGAAGATGACATAATTATGGAAATTTTAGAAAATATTACTTCGGATGAAGACGAAACGATTGTAGATGAGGATTTAGAGAATATTACCTCTGAGGAAGAAGAAACACTTGATAATAATAATATTTGGGAAGAAGAAGAAGAAAAAGAAGAAGAAGAAGGAACTATTTTAGATTATGATGATGAAGATGATCAATACAAAAGTTATACACCTCACAGTTCGGATGAAGAAGAAATTTATGAATCAGTTCAAATTGGTGGTGGGGGTAGTGGAGGCGTAACAAACTCATCTTTTGTTGCGGACAATTTTTTTGAATTAGGTCAACCCAGTACCGTGAATAGTAGACATTTTAATACCAAATGTCGCGAGTACTCTTTGAACTTTTGTAATACTGAATGTATGGATGATTTAAATGCTCAACTCGCCCCAACATTTCAACATTTAGTAGAGCACATTTCTGAGAATGTCGATGATAATGTGCTTATGGGGTTTTCCTTTGACCATCCAGATTTGACAAAAAGTCACGTTTTAATACCTTTTAGATGGAAACATGCTTTAACTAGAGATTTCATTGTAAACACTCTTAATGCTGTTCTTCAATCAAATGAAGAAATACAGATTGATAGCCGTCAAGCTACAATTCATATGATTGTTGTAACACCACCTGTGGGTAGCGGTAAGCTAATTAAAATTACTTATGTCCTTACTTATTTACTTACTCAATCAGTTGTGTTTTAACATTTTTTAAAAACTTTTTATTTTATTTATTTATTTATTTTCTTTTTTAATTTAAGGTATTCACTATGCTCATCAATATTTAATACATAATGATTTCCTGAAAGATAAATGATGTATTATTCAAATCAACAACACTGATGATTTATGTTTTGCTAGAGCTCTAGTTGTTGCTAGAGCTTATGTTCATAAAAAAGATAGGAATGCTGTGCACAAATGGAAAAGTATATGAAAGTCTAATAAGAGAAATGTATTGCAAACAAAGATCCATAAAAAACTGATGACCCTTGCAGGATTAGCTAATCATCAAGGGTCTTGCCCTTTTCATCAATGGGAAAAACTGCAAGCTGTTCTATTAACCCAATTATCAAATCAAAATTTTTAGCAAAGAATGGTTTAAAGATATAATATTTAGAGGTTAGAGTTTTTATTTTTCTGTTATTGTCTATGCATTTAGAGTTTTAAGGACCTGAAGCAACGCACATTTTGGATATTTACGACCACAATAACCATTACTCGGTCATTACAAAGATGCCTGGTTTTTTTGACTGCAGTTACTTTTGTCCTTATTGTGATCTAGCCCACAATAACAAAGAGGAACACAGATGCAAAAACTTTTGCCCATTGTGTTACAATACACCCCCATATAATCAATTTAATGCTCGAAAATGCAAAGATTGTCAGCGATATTTTAAAAACAAGGAGTATTTTGCTCAACACAAGGTTGTTTTTACTCAAAAAGAACACTCAAAACGCCAAAAAACTGGGACATCTATATCCCATCCTTTTAAAGTGTGTGAGCAATGTGATACATTGGTTCAACAAGCTCATTATAAAGCTCATCGTTGTAGTTATTTTGAATGCAAAACATGTAAAAAGAGTGTACCGAAAAAATTGTATTAGATACAGTATGATTATCATTTTTTATTTCATTTAAAATTTTTGAATTTCAGGACATTTATGTTTCATACAACCAGTTGGTAGCAAACAAATTGAAGGGGAAGATGTATTTGAAACAAATGATGATGATGATTATGATGAAGGTGTTTATGGTGGCAATATGTGCCTAGTTGAGGATGAAACACGAATTAGCGATAAGCGCCCCATTAATCAAAAATTTGTTTTTTATGATTTTGAGACTACGCAGGAAAAATTTCTACAACAAACAGAACTAGGGGATGCATTTGAACATGAGCCAAATTTATGCATTGTCCATAGTGTGTGTGATCAGTGTCGTCGAAGCGAAGGAAATTTTTGTTGCAATATGTGCGGTCAATGCAGGCGTGTATTCAAAGACTCTACATTTCTAAATGATTTCTGTGAATACCTTTTTGGAGAAGGCATGAAAAACATTACAGCAATAGGACATAATTCTCCAGGATTCGATGAACAATTTCTAATGCAGTTGTTGTATCCTAATGGTCATCATAAACTACATATCATTAATAAGGGTGAATTAGTGAATTGTTTATAGTTTTTTCATTCTCATCCATTTATATATTTATTTATTTTTCAGGTTCAGAGTTGATGTGTATCAATGTAGGATCAATAAAAATTATTGATTCTCTGAACTTTCTTCCAATGCCCTTGGCAGCTCTACCAAATACATTTGGAATAAGTGAAATATGTAAAAGATATTTCCCACATTTCTTTAATAGAAAGGAAAATTATGGATATATTGGACTGTATCCTTCATTGGACATGTACAGTTACAATGCTATGAAGCCTCAAGCTGGTGTCACATTTCTGGATTGGAATAATGAAAAGCTTGAAGCAGTAAGTTTGCAAAAAGTATAAAGTTTTGCATTTAGAGGTGTGTCATTGTTTAGAGGTGTCAATTTAATTTTGACAAAGAGTTCCTTGATTACTCTCCTAGCCATGTGCAAGTTTTACGACAATGTTGCATGAAATTTCAGGATATTTTTATGGAAGAAACAGATGTTGATCCTTTTGAAAAATCAAAAACCATTGCTAGTGCCTGCAACTTGGTTTTCTGACGTTTATTTTTGAAACCAAACAGTATTGGAGTAATACCATACAAAGGTTATGGTAAAGAAGAAAGACAGTCTGTTATAGCCTTAAAATGGTAATGGTTATCCTATAAAAATGAAAAACTGTATATTCGACATAAACTTACTGGTGGTGAAGTTCAAATTGGAAAATACAAGGTTGATGGTTTATCAGGTAATTTTGTCTAAAATTTTGAAATTTTAATATCTATCTGTTTGTTGTTGTTGTTAAAGGAACAACTGTTTATGAATTTTACGGTTGTTACTGGCATGGTTGCCTAAAATGTATGAAAAATAGACATCAGTTAACAGCCAATAACGATACAAAAGCATCCGATGCAAATGAATGCTCCTTTAACAGGGCTATGGAACTTCAATCAATCGGTTATAATGTTGTTGAAATGTCGGAATGCAATCCCTTACAACAACTTCATTCAAATCCTGAAACGAAAACACTATTTGCTACAGTTGAAATACTTGAACCTATAAATCCTCGAGAAGGTAAAATCTTAAAATGTTCTTCTCCATTTTGTCAAAACTTTTCTTGTTTTTAGCTTTCTTTGGTGGTTGCACTAATGCCATAAAACTGTATCACAAAATTAAGTACAATGAAGATCAAACACCTGAGAAAAGAACAATTATGTAGATGTTTGCAGTTTATATCCATTTGTCAACAAATATGGGAAATACATTACAGGTCGTCCAAAAATCTTTACTGAAGGTTTTGAAGAGGTCAGCTCAACTTCCCAACCTTATGAGGGATTGATCAAATGTTCAGTTTTACCACCTCGCAAACTCTTACATCCTGTTCTACCATATCGACATGGTGGTAAATTACTGTTTCCTTTATGCAAAACTTGTACGCCATGATTCACAAAAGACCACATGTGAGCAATATGACCAAGACAGAGCATTAGATGGTACATGGGTTAGGATAGAATTATACAAAGCTTTAGAGAAGGGATATGAGGTATATTGTTACTGTAATGGTTAACTTTTCCTATGTATATATTTTTATTTATTTTTTCTAATTATTCACAATATGGTTAAATTTGATATTCTTCAGAGACGAAAGCATGAGTCAAGGTCAAAGGATATATCTAATGTCCAACCTAATAACTTTATCCATGCTGGTCATCAATTTCTCGAGATCATATTAGCGAAGGTGGATTGGAGTACTCTTTTCAATAATTGCACTGCCCCCAATCATTTTTATCATGTTTTCCTAGGAGTTTCAGCAGGTTTTATTGATGAATTTATACCAAGAAGACAGGACTAGGTGAAATGGGAAAAACTACCTTTATTTTTGAGAAGACTAAGAAAGACAAAATGTGAATTGTGGACTATATATGCCAACAACAGAAATACTGAAAATAACAACAGGTTGAAGTTAATTTCAAAGAAACTTAAAAATGAATTGAATATCTATAATGCTAAGAAAGAAGAAACTATTGAAATCCCCCTCATTAGAAAATTTTTATGAATTTGTCAACAGTAAAACTGTGAAATGAGAAATGATCCCTATGTTGCATTATCATAATACTGAAGTTAGTAGTGACTTTGACAAATGTGATAGTTTCAACAAATATTTCGCAACTGTCTCCTCTGTTGATGATGGAAAAAGTCTCTTGGTAAAGGATTTGAATATCTTGAGTCAGTTAAATTTGATTTCATGAAAGTTTTGTTGGCCCTGAAAAATCTAAAACCCACATTTTCCCTTGGACCTGATGGTCTGCGCACCTACTTTCTGAAAAAGTTACACCTTTTTCTGGCTGAACCTCTTAGTATTATCTTTGAGGTTTCTTACAGGACTGGCACATTAATTGATTTATGGAAAACATCATACATTGTTTTGTACCACACTAGGATTACATGATCAAGAAGGCTTCTAGGGTATCAAATCTAATTTTTAAATGATTCAACTCAAATATAAATGAATTAAAAATCAAGGTATTTAAAACTTATGTTCGCCCAATCCTTGAATATGGTAGTCCTATTTGGAATCCTTACCTAATGGGTGAAATACAAAGGGTAGAGAAAGTTCAGAGGTGGTTCACAAAACGATTATATGGCTTCAACTCTAGGAATTATCAAGAAAGATTGAGTCCACCAATCTGCATTCTCTTGAATTCAGGAGAACTATAATTGAATTATGCTTTTTTTATTCTATCATTTGTAATGACATTTTGGACTGAAATAATTTTTTTATATACAGTAATTTTAATTATAGTATTGACAACCCATATAAATTATATAAGTCATAATTTCATATGCGATTAGTCCAGAAAGATTTTTGTAATAGGTATATTGACCTAAAAAGGTGCCTGACGTGAAAAATGTTGTGTTATTCAGATACAGCAAGTTAAGAGGTACATGAAAATATCAATATGAATGAAAACAAAAATATCAATCGTTCAAAATTTGTTAACGAAAAAAATTAACGTGTCGACCAATGTTACCCACCAATGGGTGGGTAACATTGGTCGACACATAAAAACATGAGGTACACTAAAACAATGCTAAATGCGCATTTTTAAGATCAAAATACATGAGATTAACCAAATTTAAAGGAAGATTAATTGTTATGTGTAACACAAACTTGACAAACAAAATCACCAGTGGGATCAAAATCATCGGCCAAACAGTTACCACATATCGACCCATCACATCTATCACAGCATGCCAAGTCTTTTTTGTACTTTTTCTTGTAAATTCTCCATTGAATACATAATTAGTGCTTCTAGCTTTTTTTTGCTTCCCTCAATTCTTTAAGTTGAGCAAGAGTTGAGCACCCTTGAGAGACCCCTCTTCCCAAAATTTTGGGGATTACTGACCCGTAGCAACAAAAAAGTTGCCGAACCACCCCAGCTATCGGGGCTCCATTACATGTATGAAAGAGATGGATGGAAACTAATCCACAAAAAATCAGAGAATTAGTTTCCATCCATTTATTCTCTGTAACAGCATAGCGAAAGGAATCCGATCCATCTAAGCACCAATCGTCCCACAAATTCTTGCCATCATAGACTACTAGAAGTGGTATACTATCGCCGGCAGCATTACCACAGCCAAAGACGGTAAACACGGATTTTCCTTCATCAGGTATGATTCGATGAGGGTCTTGCGTGCCTTTGGCACACAAAATTTTGCTGCGGCCAACATTCGTGCTCAATCCGCTCTCATCAACATTCGATATACATTCGGGTTTCAAATCCAGGTATTGATAAGAATTGGTAAGATACCTGTCACATACTAGATAAGGTACAGATAATGGTATACACAAACCTTATGTATTATTTTATCAGTGCTTGTCACTTACCGTATAAATGCTTATCGATACTTGTATATGACCTAATCTGTTCTACTCATGACCTTACACAGTACCATAGCTGTACCCTGGCATGCTCATGTGACCGTACGTGTACCAATGTGGTACCTTATCCATGAATTGTCTGTATCACTTTCATTATGTATTACTTTACATATGCTTGCTTCAACCTTATATGGTACCGTGCATATACAGACGCATACTTAAGCAATACCTAGTGAATTACAATGTGTACCTTATGCATACCATATATGTATCTTATGCATACCATATATGTATCTTATACATGCTTAGTTGTAGCTTGTTCATCACCGAATACATATGTATATATTTTACTCTGTAATAAAAATAAAGCACTTCGATAAACATTGCACCATCCATACGTGTTCAATAAAACATGGAATGATATAAAAACGGAGAATTAGGCAATCAATGAGGTAAATTACAATTATACTTATATTGGCGAAGATTAAAACACAAAACAATTATTTAGAGCAACACAGGAGGAACTATAGTTTGTTTTTCTTGAAATGCTTCTAAATATTGAAACTAGAAAGCAAGTAGTATTTCAGATTTTCTGACAAACAATATATCATATTGGACTGGAAATTTCTGAGCATACTGACCTCACTTTAAACAATTTTTTGAGCAAAAATATTTGCAGTAAGTGATGTGAACGATTTTTACAACATTACTGATTTGTGTCACTTTTCTATTTGGAAGCATTTCATAAAAAACAGATTATAGATGGGTCAAAGCTCCTAAAGAGCCTCTCTGTAGGCAAAGCAAAAAACTTGAGTTAAAGTCTATTCTCCAAAATTTGTTACACAGCAGAAAAAAAATAAAAATGTATTTTCTGCTTACCCAACAGAGGCTGCAATCAACAATATTTTGGTCACAAACTATTTAAATATGAATCAATCATGAAAAAACAATATAGTAGAATGAGATTTTTCTGCATTTTCTGAGCTTCATTTTGCCAACTCTAGATCTCAACTGTCAACAAATAAATTCATGATAGAAAATCAAAACAAACTTTTTTTGCATCTAGATCAAAATGATGTACATAAGTTTTCAAAATCTATTGACGAGTAAAAAAATTAAAAAGACTTGAATTACTTAACAGTAATAAGATTAACATATTTTTCTCATGTGTTAATCTCCAGTTTCAATAATCTTCTCTCTGAATTCATCCAGATTTTCAGTAAGTCACAAGAGATTACATATCTTTTTTTGTCCAAAAGCCTCAATTCATGCTTCCTAAATGGAAACAGAAATGTTCAAAATTAAAATAAAGCTTGCAGAAAAATCAACAATTTTTCAATTTCTAAATTTTGGCACCTGAGAGCGTTTCATGGACAATTTGGACACGTTTCTTTGTCTCTTTGTGTGTTTCCCATTGGACTTTCAGGTCATCATACAAAATTTCGAGCTATAAGAGGAAAAAGTCACGAATTAGTTTGAAATTAGAATATAAATAACTACAAACTCTGTACCTCTCGCCTGTCATCATTTGTGAATGTATCTGTCGGATTCATATTTTTTTCGATAACATAATTGTAAAAAAGCGTATCATTAACGAAAATTTCTCTGAAATTTAGAGAGAAAAACAATAAATTGATTTCACTTTACATTACACATTACACTCACTTCCTATGACGTTTATAATTGGCCATTGAGCCAAACGTATCGATGGTATTATATGCTGATTCATAAAATTGTTGTAATGTTAGCCTTTGCTGTGTATCCAAATTTTTCAATTCATCTTCGTGCAATTTGAAAAACTTCTTCAGCACATCTGCAAAGAAATAATTGGCAAAGTTATTATTACAGTTGAATGTTGAAGGATGATGATCGATGTTGTTGCAGTTCAAATAAAATAAAATTTTTAGCTAGTAGCTTAATTTTAGAATCATGCCTAATCCTAATGAATTATCACTCTGAGTACAAGTAATGTTGGCAAAAAACATCTGCTTATCATACAACAAACATATATCTTAAATCTATGTATGTATTTGGGAAAAAATGATATGGGCACTGTAACCCAAATATTGTCAGCCATATTGTGAACTCAAAGACTTGTTAACCAAACATGGCCCTGAAATTAGCTAACCATAGGGATTTGATTCTTTCTGTTGAAAAATTAAAAAATGTCAATTTTCTGGTAGAAAATGAATTCTTTTGAAAGAAAAATGATCAAAATGTTCATTTTTCAAACGCCAAGTATCATGGATATACATATTTCTCAGTTTTTTATGAATATTACTGTAACTTGAGCAGTTTTGGCATTTTTTTCAGATTTTTTCCCTGAATGACAATCTCTAAAATTTTTAGCAATCCATGACCCTAATAATAGAAAAAGCCACAGATATTAGTTTGTGGGGTCTTACATAAGGACAGAACTCAATGAAAAAGCATTAACAATTTTGAATATTTATATCCAAACTGTAAATACATAGAAGCATAACTAATGATAAATTCAGTAATATATCTACCAAAAATTTTGTAAGTATATAACTCCCTTAAGGTTTCTCATATCTTGTAACAATGTTTGAGTTCCTGGTTAAATATTCAAAATATTATACAGCTCATTCTGTTATTTCAGACCTCACAAGCTTTGGGAATTGATAAAATTTTAGCTCTTGAGCATGTCATTCTGTACATTTTCAGCTTAGCTAATCAGCTTACAGTGAAACTCATCTCACCTGATTAGAGAACATGAACTGATTCTGAAAATTAGCACAAATGCCTTGCAGTTTTATGTAGTATGGCACTAGAAGAACAGTAGTTCAGGATAACTTACATGTGATGATTTGTCTTCCTGTTGGATCCAAACGCTCTAAAAGTCGAGCCATCTGTGCCAGGCTTCAATAGTTTATTTGCTAGAATTTTACATAGCAATCTAGCATTATCCAAAGTGGCTGCTGAAATTTGTAGAAAGTTACTATTTTTCACTATACATAGGTACATGAAAATATTAATACCATAAGCTTTAAAACGAGCTTTAATTGGTTCCCATATTCTGCTGCCATCATTCATCCAATGAAGCTTTATATCTTCATTCTTTTTCAATTTGCAACGATCCTGAAAAGGTAGAATATCAGGATTATTATCTGGGAATACTTTTTTATCGTCTGAACGAACATAAAACGCGGTTTTATCATATCCCAGCAATATAATAAACCTTTTCTGCTGGCGATCTGAAATATACTACACCTTTTAGTGTCAAAATTGGGGAAAAGTGCTGGCTATATTCAGAGCTAACCTGATTCTTCATCGATCTCTTCAAGCTCACATAGCTCTCTTGTTTTTTTCTTATCTCAAAGTAGCTTGTCCATAATTTGAGCTTACATGAATCCTAAAATGAAAATCATGAGTGAAAATTTGTCTTTTCAGTCATAATGAGCAATATTCTCTATTTGTTGCATTTCTTTTGCATTGCTTTACACAACTATATTCTGTACATGAGCTACAGCTCACGTCTAGTTAAGGACAAATGAAGAATAGTTGTGCTGAACAGCGCATCACAGTCGACATTTCAGGGAACTCATAACTGATTCAATTTTCGACTATGAATGTCTATCTTAACAATGTAAAGACAGGAGAAAAAAATTGAGAATCATGTAAATTTTCTGTCGAAACATTATAATCAATGATATCAATTTTTCAATTTGAATCAATTGAACACAAAATGTAAGAATTTCAGCTTCAAATCAGAGTTTGACTGAACCAAAAGAGAATATTCAGAATTTTTTCTGCCTCATCAGTCATCGACAGCTAAAGCTGTCTACAATACTAATTCACTGTTCGAAGAGAACTCCTTCATATGTTTTTTTCTATGAACATGAATTCTAATTTCTAAAAATTTATCATTAAAAAAATTTTAAAACCAGTGAAGTGGTAACCTTTCTCAAATTTGACTGGAAAGCAATGAGTCAGGAGCAAATTTTTTGACTGGTGCTCACTTTCCATGATTTTCAATCATTTTAGGGGCTGAAAATGTGACATTTTCTCAGGCAACTCGCGAGCAAATTTCATTCTCATAGTATGTTGGCATTATCACAACATGCTTTGAGATCATCAATGACTGGTAAATGAATAGAAATTATATATAAATGAATAGAAATTATATAAGAAACTTCCTGTTTATTCAGTGGGAATGGGATTGTTAACTGAAATTTTTAATTATGTCTAGTTCTAACAGAAAAATTGACATTGTTGGCACAATTTTTCGACCAAAAATTTAGGCAACATAACTTGTAGATATCCTTAATTTAAACTCTTCATTGTTGTCAAGAATTGAAAAATAAACTTCCTGACAAATTCTATAAAAATATCTGAATTCTCTCAGCATTTGATTGCTTTCTATATCATATAAACTGTCTTGCCAATCTGTTCAGGGTTGGCAAAAACCAAACTTTTGAAATTTCGACTTTTTGGTTTTTTGGTTATTTAATGGTTTTTTGGGTTTTCTATGGTTTTTTAGTGGTACATGTCTAGAAGATCGACTAATATACATGTCTAGAAGATCGACTAATGTGAAAAAACAGTTTTCCAATGATTTTGGAAAAAAACCAGAAAACCAGAGATTTTCCAATTTTTTGGTTTTTAAAAAAAACCAAAAAAACCAAAAACCAAAGCCTTGCCAACCCTGAATCTGTTTCTCTTAGTCGTATTGTCACTGACATAGTTAGATAAAATAAGATAGGCACAATTTTTGTTAGTGCAGTTTTGGTGAGACTTATCTCTAGTCACGTTCTAAAGATTTTCAGTATGTTTCAAGGCTGACAAAAAATTTTTTGTGCCATTGGCACAAATTTTTTTGACCCTTTGTGCCAATTGGCACAAATACCAGAAAAAAACACTGCAAAAAAGTACAATTTGGGAAAAAACAGTGCTTGGCAGGGTTTTCTGGCACAGGCCAGGTTGCAATGTGCAATTTTGATTGCACAGATAGATTTTAGGTTGCTCACTCTAAAATCAATAAATCAGCTCAATTTGATCCAGAAAAATATCGAAAGCTATTTTTTCTCTATTGCATTCGAATTGTTGGTTTTAGACTTTCAAAATTCAATTTTCTTTTGAAGAGAAAATGAAAACGTTGGTAATGAGTAACTTGTTTGACACCCAGCACAGAAAATTTTCTGGGGATTTCAGTCGGGAAGACAACAATTCAAAAACTAGAAGAAAGCAAATAAGAACTTCGATTCTTCTACTAGCAAGTTGGACTCAAAATGTTCTATTCACACAAATGCCAAAATATTTTTAAAATTCGCAAAAAAAATTCGGGAAAATAACAGAAAAAAATCTTTTTGTTGAAACGGGCCAACTTTGATTGATAGAAACTGCTGAGCCCTGTTTTTTCCCTCAAATCGAGCTTTTTCGGGAAAACAATTTTGGGCTCTTTCCCATATTTGGGGAAGAAAATTTGGTGGATCGGATATAGAAAAGATGCATTTTGGTGCATTTTAAAAGGTCATAATCATACCTGTACTTAGGGGGGTTGGGGGGGGGACCCCCCCCCAACTTGGCCAACCCAGTACCCAAAATCATTTCCCCCCCCAGTTGGGAAAAAATTAAAAAAATTTGCCAAAAAGTGTATGTTTTTTGGCCTTTTTTGGGAAAAATTTCGACTTTTTCCTACCCCCCCCCCAACTGGTCGGAGGTCTTACAGGTATGGTCTTAATCTCAAAATTTTCCGGCGCTTCGCGCCGATTATAAATTTAATAATCATTATTAATGCATTACTTAGCTCAGGCGCGGCTTTTAGCATCTCTACCTTCATTTATCATATAATCTATAATAGTTTTCATCATCTTGAACGTATTATCTCATGTTTTCATCGGTAATCTTCAATAATTTATCATGATATTTTAATGATATAGTTTGCTGGAAAGTTTTTTCAATGCTTGTAGATTAAACTTTGAACTCTAAAATTTCAATTTTTTCTCAATTTTAATGAATTAACGGGTCTGAAAACACCAGAAGGCTTGAAAAGGCTCAAAAACACCTAAATAAAGCGTCTGTGAGCATTTTTAAGCGAAAAAAACGACTTCGGGAAAATGGGGGAAAAACTTTGGATCCCTTTCCCCATTTAGGGAAAAGGCCCGGGGGAAAAAATAAACAGTGAGTCGAAGTAGATAAGCTAACGGTTGCGCCTGACAGAAAATAGAAAAATAGTATAGCCATGATCGGCGCAAAGTGCCGGAAAATTGTGAGATTTTGACCCTTTTGTTGTGGAGCAATTTGACGTATTTGAAAAGCTCGTGTCGTTTGCGAAAAAGATCGGCAAGTTTGATTTGGAAAGATCGTGACGAGACCACCGAAGAGGCGTGGCTACAATGTGAAGAAATTATGAAAGTGTTCTCGTTAGTCTTTGCGTTGTACTGTAGCCGAACGGTTGTGTTTTGGTGTTTGTCTGGAAAGTGTTTGGCGGCTTTGTACATTAGTAAATTGTGTGAAAAGTCTGTTCTAAGTTGAGTCAAACTATTTGGAAAATAGTTTGAGTGAGCGAGTGAAACTCCTAAGTGGTTAAGAATATACGGCGCGAGTTTCGGCATCCGAAAACCTTTGGCGACCTGAGCGAAGATCCCTGGATAAAATTGACACAGCGCTCTCTACGAGCCCGTCAATCTCCTGCGTTCGACTATCGTTGCGTTGATTTCGTAAAACACTCCGAGTGTTTCGTCTACAGCGTTCCGCACGCTCTTCTACGTTCCGTACGTCTCTTCTAAAACGCGCGATAAATCGTCGAGCTACACAGCTAATTTCTCATCTGCGTTCCGTCGTCTACGCTTCTATTTCTCACGCACGACATAATTTGGTGACCGTACCAGCTCGTCTAAAGTTGAGGAAACGCCGAAATTTGCGAAAAATCGAAAATCCGAAAAATGGAAGAAAACCGCACGCGTCGCTCTACTGCGCTCGGTTACGAAAAAGGTTTCTACAAGAAACTAGCGAATCCCGAAAATCGAGAAATCGAAAAATTCGACTGCGAAAACGCGAATCTACCGCTTCTCTACGAAGCAGATAAGCGTAATTTCGATCTACCGGAAACGTCCCCTCCGTTAAAAACGCGAAAAACCTCGTGATCTCTATCTCCGAAAAACGTCGAAAATCGAAAATTCAACTTTCTAAAACCGAAACCGAAGGATACCGATCCTCGAAAAATCTTCGATAATGACGCGTACATCGACGTAATGCAAAAATGCGATGCCGAAATGATAAACTTTCGTGGCGACGCTACTAATGCGTTAAGCGAAATCGTAACTATCGCGACTCAACAGCGTAAACTTCTCGATGAGTTTAAAACCGAAATCGAAGCGATGCGAGCTCAAAAAGAAGAGCTAACGAAACCGAATGTTCCCGAAACCGAAAATATCGAGAGACCTACGAGCTCTTACGCTCAGTCTCTGAAATCGACTAAACCAAAAAACGTCACTAGCGATCGAAAAAGTCAACTTAGTTTTCGTGGAATAATCGACGATGATGATGATCTAATCATCCCGACTCAAACGTTTGACCGCTCTAACGCGCTAAACGCGCTAAACTCTCAGATAAATTTTCCGTCTATCCCACCTTCTCAGGTGCATAGATCTTTCGCCGATGACGAAACGAGAATTAAAACTATCTGTAAAAAGATAGCGCCGCAAAAACTAGATAATTCGACTCGAAATCAACAAGTTTTGAAATTCTTCATTGCATTCGAAAACGAGTTTGGCCTTGATGCGTCTGAATATGTAAAACTTCACACGTTGCGTCGCTTGACTTGCGATGGTGCCCTGAACACCATACGAGATGTCCAATCCTACGATGAAGCGAAACAGATTCTGATGTGTATGAATGCTCCGAATTGCGACCAAGATACGCTCCAATGCGAGCTCCAGTCTATCGCTCCGTTTGAAACCGAAGATCCGTCAGCTTTCTTAAATCGAATCAGTACCTACGTACATTTACTGTACTATGACAGAAGCGCTCAGTATCGCCATAGAAAAGTTATCACAACTTTTCTTTGGAAAATGCCGGAAATTTACAGAGTCTCGATTGACGCGAGTACTCTAGAAACGATCACTGACTTAGCTATAGCTGTCGCGAAAGTTCAGAAAATCCAAAGAGCGAATAAACAGTCAACTGTTAGAGTAGAACAACCTATACTGGTTAATACACTCGAAAATCGGTCGGAAGAGCAACCAGCTCAGTCGCGCTTCAGAGATAATTCGAAACCTCATTTCAGAGATAACTCTCAATCCCGAAACAGAGATGACTCTAGACAGCGAAATAGCATGAGGTTTCAAGAAAATTCGACTCTAGCGAAAACGAAAGAATTGGAAGAAAGCATAAAACGAGTCCTAGAAAAGTTCGGAATCCGAGAAAATTCGCAAAACGCTAACAATTTCGAAAATCAAAGATCGCGATTCGATCGCGGGACGAGTCCGAATTTTCAGAATAGAGAAAACATTCCTCTACGGGATTTCTCTCAGAATCGTAATTTCCAACGAAATCAGTCACGTGAACGACCGGTAAAATATTGCACCTATCATGGTCAATGTAAACACGACAGCTCCGAATGCTATCAACTGAAACCACAGGCTTCTCAGCCTCCGCAACAGCAACCGAATCATCAATGGCAAAACCATAATTGGCGTCCTCGTTTTCAACAAAATACGCATAACTACACGCTCAATCAGAATCAAAATTTCGATCGAAATAACCGATTCTTCAATCGCGATAATCGAAACTATCAGAGAGATGTTGCAAACATTTCTCTCTGCGATTCCGAATCCCGACAAGAAAAGATAATCGAAAAGCACTACTACTATCCGATGAACAACTCACAGTCTGTACAGACTCAGCTAACTTCTCCGAAATCTTCGCAACAAGTTTTGTCATCAGAAACCAAAACGGTGTCTAACTCACCTAAAACTTTCGTTCCGATGAAACCGACGACTAGTACAGCTAATATGCTTGAACCGACAGAAGCTTCTAAAGCTACAAACTTCTTCGTCGCTCCCGGAATCACTGATTTCACAATCGAAAAACCTACTGAACCGTGGATCGCGAGATCTAGCGTGTGTCGAATCGAAGAATGTTCGCAAAAAGACATCAAACTGCTGAGCTTATACGCTCCTACACGTGCTTTTCATATCGATGCCGAAATCGGAAAAACCAAAACGAAAGCGTTGATCGATACCGGTGCTCAGTGTTCAGTCATTTCCTCATGTCTAGCTCAACGCTCTTTGGGGATTGACTATGATACTTTGGAAACATCCGCGCAGATAAAAGTAGCCGACGGTGCTATCGTCGATGCCCGAGGTCCAATAATCTTCAAAATCAGTTCATCTTTCGGAACGCATCTAGTACGATGCTGGATTCTACCTACTACAGGAGAGCAATGCCTCCTAGGAACCGATTTCCTAGTGCATCCGAGTGTTCGAGCCGTAATAAACTTTCGTGAAAATTTCATCAGAATCGGAGACGTTCAACAAGAACTAAACCTAGTTTTGAAACTGATCGAAAAAGCGCCCTATGATGAAGTATTTTCAAATACTTCTACGGGACATAGTCAAACGCAAATCGTAAAAATCGACAGATCGCTACCGATTCTGAACATCTCGTCATGCTACGTAGAACCGAATTGTCAGACTTGGGTAAACGGGAAAGTCTTTCCTTTCACAAACGAAAGCTTCAAAAGTGTCATAGTTCAACCCGTGAACTTTGGAAAAGAAAACTGCGAATATCCGATCGAACTTGCGATAATCAACATAACTGAGGGCAAATGTCCACTATTATTCATCAATAATAGTGCGAACGGCATCCATCTAGAACCTAACCAGCTCATCGCTGAGGTTAAATTCAAACTCGAAGAATCGAAAATGACCGTCGCGTCACTAAGCGATCATGAAGAAGACTATGAGCCAGCAATGTTGGTTAAAGATCAGTCAACCATGTCCGAAGAAGAAAAACTTCAAAACGCTCTCAAAAAAATGACCGAAAAGTCGAATATCGACGATGAAGATAGAAAAATCGCTATCGAAGTCTTCAAGCAATATCGTGATGTTTTCAGTCTCCCTGGAGATCAGCCTACTCTCACTCACGAGTTAACGGTCTCTATAGACACCGGTGATGCAAAACCAGTCGCAAAACACTACTATCGTGCGCCGATTGAGCAAAGACCAATGGTTCGTCAGAAAATCCAAGAAATGCTGGAAAAAGGCCTCATCGAACCTTCGCGATCACCGTGGGCTGCACCTATGTTTCTGGTAACGAAAAAAGATGGAAGTTGGCGACCCGTAGTCGACTATAGAGGTATAAATGAAGTTACTCCTAGCGATAAGTTTCCGATCCCGAGAATCGATGACTATCTAGATGCTTTAGGCAATGCAAGATTTTTCTCAACTCTAGACTTGAAAGCAGGGTACTGGCAAATCCCTTTAGACATCGCTTCACGCGATAAAACTACTTTCGTCAGTCAAGAAGGCTTGTTTCGTTTCAAAGTTCTACCTTTCGGTTTGAAAAACGCTCCTGCTGAGTTTCAAAGATTAATGGAACGGATCCTGCATCCATACATCTGGAAAATCTGTTTGGTCTACATCGACGATATCATAGTTTTTTCGCAAACGTATAACGATCATCTAATGCATATTCAACTGATCTTTGATGCTCTCCGAGACGCGAATCTAACACTAAGACCAGATAAATGTGATTTCGTACCGAAACAAGTAAAGTTTCTTGGTCATTTGCTAAGCGAAAATGGAATCTCGCCTGATCCCGAAAAGGTCTCCGCGATCGTAAACTATGAAATGCCAAAAACGGTAAAAGATCTTCAAAGTTTTTTGGGCCTAGTCCAATGGTGTAGACGATTCATACCGAATCTTGCCACTCTCTCGCGACCTCTTTATCAACTACTACGAAAAAACGCGAAATATGAGATAAGCGAAGAACATCGTACAGCATTTAACGAGATTAAAACATCTCTAACCTCGACTCCTTTCTTGCGATATCCTGTCTATAATGACGAAAAATCGAAATTCATCATACAAACTGATGCTAGCACAACTGCTATCGGTGCGATTTTGTATCAAGAAAATGAAACTGATCAATGGGTCATCGCGTATAATAGTAGAGTTCTGTCTGACGTAGAAACCCGCTACAGTACGACTGAGCGCGAATGTCTCGCAATTGTAGAAGCTTTCCGATGGTACAGACACTATGTCTATGGACAAAAAGTAACAGTCAGAACTGATCATAAGCCTTTGCAATGGATCAAAGAAGAAAAACATCGAAACTCGCGACTTCAGAACTTCGCAATAAAACTGCAAGACTACGACTATCGCGTTGAATATGTAAAAGGCAAAGAAAATGCTTGCGCTGATTTTCTATCTCGAAATGAGCCTCGCGCTAAAGTAAAGCCAAAGACTAGCGAAGAAGTAACAAACGAAATATTCAGACCAATGTTTCGCGAAGAGAAAAAGACTGTCGCAGCGGCCATAACAAGGTCAATGACGAAAAAAGAAGAAAGAAATAAAGTGCCGAAGTTCGAAGAAGACTTTCAACAGCCAGAGAAACGGCTAATAACTATAGAAACGCCGGAAGAAATCAGAGAAGCTCAAAGAAAAGATCCGTACATCGCGAAGTTGATAAAAGTCTTAGAACAAAAGCAAATCTCTACGATTTCATCTGCCTTCCATACCGAAAACGAAATAGTATACCGAACGTCAAAGCAAGCTCACACAGCTTCCGCAATAGTAGTTCCGACTACTTTGATTGAAAGTGTTTTATATCAATTTCACGGCGCGAAGATTTTGAGCCATCAAGGTCATAGACGCACTACAGTAATGATTCGTCAGCATTTCTGGTGGCCGAAAATGGAAGAATCGATAATAAAGTGGATCAAAACGTGTAAAACATGTCAACAAACGACTTCTCAGTTGCCGAAACCACCTCCGTTGATGCCGATACAGCCAAAATATCCATTTGAAATCCTCGCGACCGACATAGTAAACATATCCCCTCTGGGTGAGAAAAGATCATACGTCATCGTATTTCAAGACTACTTCACTAAATGGGTAAGCGCTCATTTGATTCCGGATCAAAAAGCAGCCACTATAGTTGAAAGTTTCGTAAACAATGTAGTTTTGGTTCATGGCAGCCCGAAACATCTTCTATCAGATCAGGGTTCAGGATTCACTTCAAACTTGATGAAAGACATCGCGAAGCTTCTAAAAGTTCAGAAAATCAATACCACTGCGTATCATCCGCAATGTAACGGAATGGTAGAAAGATTCAATCAAACGTTGATTTCGCAACTCAAGAAATTCACCGCTGAAGACCCCGATAATTGGGAACGATATCTACCTTTCGCGACATTCGCCTATAACGCTGTTCCTCACACAGCTACTCACTTTTCTCCGTTTCGACTTTTGCGAGGGTACGAACCCAGAATCCCTATAGACTTCGACTGCGCGAAAAGTCTTACATTACCGTTAAACTACGATGCGTATCAGTACATCTTCACGCAAGCGCAACTAACGCTATACAACGAAGTTTCCGAAAACTTAAAAAACGCGTCCGAATCACATAAACGATACTTCGATAAAAAAGCGAAAGTGCAGAAATACGATCTAAACGATCTCATACTGTTGCTTAATAACAAAAAAGCAACTAAAATCGACAAAGACTATATCGGACCCTTCGTAGTGGTCGAAAACTCCAAAATTTCGAAAAACGTCATAACTATCGATAGTTTAGATTGTCCCGGACAATCTCAGAAAGTCTCACTTTCTCGCGTAAAGCCATACATGCCTCGCACGGCATCGGCAATCTTAGAAACGGAAGACAACGGTCCTCCAAAAATTTGTAAACATTAAAATTAATATTTTGATATATTTCAACTAACACTAATTTTTAATTTTGATAAATAAAGTCTAACTATTTAATAATTTTGAGCAAAGCGATGAGTACAAATTTTCGAATATTTAAAAAACGCGCAAAACGCGCTCATACAGATTCTATGTGGAATGAATGAAAGGAATGCGTGTGATATTATTATGTGATTTTGTACTTATTCACGTCCATTTCGAATAAATTGACCTTCCATAAGTAGTTGAGCAGAAGAAAGATTGAATAGAAAGCGCGCGCTGTAGGAAAATCTTCCTCTGGTCCCGCCCAATCTGAACTTTACACTTTTCGCCATGTGCATGAAAATTTAAATTCGTGGTTTAACAACTTTCCACTTTACACCTTCATTTTTATAGCAAGATAGTTTGGCTTAAATTTTTCATTTCGCAAAATTGAAACGATAGAGAACGGTCGCATCGAATTTGAAATTCTTCAAGATCAAAATTGAAAGATAAAAGCGATGGCCAGTGAATCGGAGGCGACGACGTCGCAAGAATCGGCGATATCAACGTCGCTTATAAATCCGCCGCCGATATTTCGAAAAGCTTTCAACAATCAAGACCGATACGTGGCGTATCAGAAAAAGCAGTACCGTCAAGACGACAGATTTTTCTTTGCTGATGGTAAGTTCTGCACTGCCATATAGACTAAAGTCTTTAAAAAGAAACTCCGGGTTTCACTTCCCCTGGGAAGAGTAAAGTATCGATCCGTCGATAAGAAAATGGGAGTCGCGGTAACTTCGCTAGAAGATTTGCACGCCGCGATTCGAATGAGTGACGTTTCCATGCGAAACTACATCTCACAGAAATTAATCGAAATTTTATGATATTTTTTAGAATACAATATCAAAAGAATGATCCGAATCACGGAATTCGAACGTTGGTTCGAGACGGTATATGCGAGACCGCTCAACGTACTACGCGACCCTCAATACGTTGAGAGCGGACAATTGAAAGGCGCCCTATCGGCATACGCAAAACCGAACTTCCGCGGCCATGTGCTAGTCGGATTCGACGTCGAAAAGATCTCGACTACTCAACTATACATACACAAGAAAACGAAGATGAATATAGTGAACCAGAACGCGACCCACGTCGCTCGGTTCGTCCAGCTGGGTTTTCCCACTGGATACACTATAATGTTCGACGCCTTAGCGGCGACACCCGAGGACTGGACGGCTTTCTACGAGTTCGTATCGGCTCCTAAAACGATCGTAATCGGATTCGATCAAGCCGACGATTGGAAATGTCTCAAAGACATGCACGGACGAGAATTTTACTCATCCGACGCTCGAAAAACGCACTCTAACGTGCTCGCGCCTAGTATACTGGTCGACGTCCAGATTATACTAGAAAATATCGAACGCTCACCCGAAAAGTGGGAAAGAGCTCGTCTGATCGGTTTGTGCCCCGAAAATAAAAAATTGAAAGGAATCGTCGCCGACGCGTTCGCACTAGATGTAGAAGGTTACACGTTGTATTTTCCGCAAGCGAACGATCGCATCGCCCAAGCAGGCAAACCCGACGATCAAGTTTTGACGTATTCGATTCTAGATGCGTACTATCCGATACTAATGTTTTTGGCGTACGGGCGCTACGGCTTCGTAGACAGCGTCTACGACAGCATGCAAATCTTCCCGCATGATTTCTTGCCGCCCGAATACATACACATCGCTGCGCAAAACTTGTACGATAACGCCAACATCGATCGCAAAGGCGACGAAAAGGGCGCTTTCGGTGTCGTAGATCCGACGCTCTCGAAGAGTATGCTGCATGCGATCATGCGCGATGAAATTCTGGCGTTAAATCGAATCGTATACTAGGACTATAACGTTCCGAACATGCGATACTGTACGTATAATCACGTAAACGTGGAGCACTCCACTAAACCGCTCGGATTGAAAATGCATCCGACAAAACTACCGACGATAAAAGGTAGCAAAAACAACACGTCTTCGTTGACCGACGACGGAAAGATTGAACCGTATGACGACGCCGCTGAATGCGCGAGAGTAATTGAGCGAGCTCTACGCTCCAATGACGTAGTTAGCATCCATCACGAAGTCGGCGCACCTATGTCTTTGCTATTTCTTTCCGAAATAGACCAAAACATGGTGACAAGTGATGACGCAAAACAAATAAACTTCGAATTAATCGTTAACGAT
Organism: Romanomermis culicivorax; assembly: GCA_963922205.1. Taxonomy (NCBI): domain Eukaryota; kingdom Metazoa; phylum Nematoda; class Enoplea; order Mermithida; family Mermithidae; genus Romanomermis; species Romanomermis culicivorax. Next base: position 151,727 of record CAWUHX010000353.1, read on the forward strand.
CCGTTCACCACCTACGGTCCTCCAGAAACGTGGCCTATCTACGAAATAAAATGCGACCATCAGATCGCCAAAAAGCCGGCTCTAACGCCGCTCTACTCAGTTCCGAACCATCATCAATGGATGAATGCTGTTCGTGGAACTATGCCGCTAGTCGCTCATGTCTGCTCCCCACACTCCGAAATGGAATTGCGAGCAATCCTCAAAAATGAGATCTCGAAACTGTTATCGAAAAGTGACAGTATCGACATAGATCTTATTTGCGAACAAAATTGGGTGAAACGAGACGGCACGTTCGAATTCGAACTAATGGAATGGACTAGTCGTTTGCCCTACAACGAAAAGAATCGCAGCGACAGTAAACGACCGATATATGCGAATCGATATTTTATGCGACAGATCATATTCAAAAACGACTGTTTTCCAGTCTCTAACGAAACAGATCTCGTAACGAAAAAGAAGTATAGGGAAAACCCCTATTACTATTTTTCTTACAATTCGCCGATTTTAATGTCGAGAAAATGCGAGCAACTCATTTGCTTTCTGCCGAGTCACACTCTAACAATGAGTTCGAACTTGCCCGTAATACCGACCGCCATATTGTCGGGAGAAAGTCCCACAAAAACGCCTACACAGGCTCCTACACAATTCACCGCGGATACCGAATTCGATGCGGAAACGGCGATGGCCGTCGATTCGTTGCTCAAACAAACCGCCGAAGAATCGTTCGCGGTAAAAACAGAACTACCGTCCGAATCCGAGGTCATACAACTCGAAAGCGAAGAAGAAGACGTATCCACAGCTGATACTACTGCACCTGTAACGACGACTAAAACAACGTCCTCGTTCACTCCGCTATCCAAAAACTTGTCGAGCAGTACATTCGAATTGGAATCGGAGGAAATAAAGAAACGAAACATACAAGAGGTAGCCGCGTTGGTAAAAACCTCATCGATGTACGATGTTTCGCATATGGAAGAGGAAGAGGAAGACGAATCGAAAATGGTACCTCCAAAAATCATACCTACGCGATATCGGATACCGAAGAAAAACGAGGAAGACACCTCTACCCCGATAAGTACTGAAACCGCCACTCCAGTTTTGGAGGTGAAAGACGACCGATTGTGCGATGAACACGGCGTACCTATTCGCAACGTCAGAGCGTATCAATTTTCACTGTTTCGCAGACGAAATGCCATCGATAAACAGCTGCGCACAATACAGGATTATCTGGACACGCATCCAGAAGATCCTAATTACGTGCCTCCATCCAAAAAGCGCCGCGAATCACGAGAAGACACTCATGGTAGAGAACGAAAACAAACCGAATCACGATCACGAGAACGACCCTCGCGGTCTACTGCTCGCAAAGAAAGCGACGATTATGACAGTCGAAAATACCGGCATGGTGAATACGCGTCGAACGAGCGTCCTAGAAAATTTCACCGAGACCGCGATTATAGACGAGAACATCCTAGCGAATCAAAAGATCGGCAAAAAAGAATTGAATGGGCTAGCGCCTTGAAACGCGATCAATTGAAAAAAGAACAGTTAGAGAGCCAACAGCCTTCGACGGCTGGCTCCGAACCAATGATCGAGGAACCAACAACGTCACAGCAAGCGGAAGCAACTAGCGAACAACAAAAGTCGCAAAGAACCGTTCGAGAATACAAAGTTGCGCATCGACGACACGGTAGACAGCGTACACCGCCGGAAGAACGGTACCCTAGCGTACCTACAGCACCTATTACGGCTCAAATCCAACCGAGAACGACCGATGACGTAATTATCATTAATTACTTCAATCGTGCTCATTTGGATTTTGATCCCGTAATTCTACGTCAAGCCACCGCGGCTTCGCAACAAATAGCGCAGGACTTTCCTGACTATTTTCAAGCGCGATATTTGCGACGAGATCCGCATTGCACAGAAGAACTCACTGCAGTTCTTCTAAGTTGGATGTGCGATTACTATAAGTACTACGGCGCTGAAAACGCAATCGTGATAACACAGCTCACGCTGTTCCTCTTCCACGCCAGACAAGCCTACGACTACAAAACTACCGATAATTCGTATTCGATGGCTCTACGCTACATCTTGCAATGTCTCACCGACACGCGAGCCCCGAACTATCCGGCAACTGAAGAAAGAAAGAGTATCATTCGAGACATACATCGCGAGTATCAAATCGAAATGGACAAACGAGCCGAAGAAAAGAAAAAGAGAGACGCCCAAGCCATGGCAAAAGCGGCCGTACCGCCAAAATACCAAATGACACCGGCTCCGATCATCACTATGGCAACGACAGCGACAACTCAACCGTCGATGGTTGGAGTGCGAACCTCACTTGGAGCCGCGCAGCGAGCTTTGGCCCCGCGAGCACCGACCACGCGTCAATCGATACAGATGCCCCCGCCGGGTATTCTGAAAGCGGGCAAAACCCCGGTCAAAGTTTTGCCTAAAGGTCGCGGATTTCCGCCGAAATGAGTCAAAAGGGATAAGTATCACGATGCTAACGCATCTCATTTCCTTTTACTAGTTTATTCTTTTCCACTAGAATCTTTTCTTTGAAATCTCTAAAAATTTTAAATTCTCGGTGCTAAATACTAGTTTTCAATTGCTCATCACTTTGTGCCGTAACATTTTTTGTGATAACATCGTTTAAATTTTCTTTGTTTGTGTAGTAAGTGCCGCAGAGTAGAGAAACGGACAAATCGTCGAAAGAAAACTTGCCCAAAACGAGCTAAACGCTCTCATTCGATCAATACGCAAGTTCACCACGACACGTCGAAATCGCTTGAGGCGATTTAGATCGAAAGGGGGAGGAGTGTTGTGGAGCAATTTGACGTATTTGAAAAGCTCGTGTCGTTTGCGAAAAAGATCGGCAAGTTTGATTTGGAAAGATCGTGACGAGACCACCGAAGAGGCGTGGCTACAATGTGAAGAAATTATGAAAGTGTTCTCGTTAGTCTTTGCGTTGTACTGTAGCCGAACGGTTGTGTTTTGGTGTTTGTCTGGAAAGTGTGTGGCGGCTTTGTACATTAGTAAATTGTGTGAAAAGTCTGTTCTAAGTTGAGTCAAACTATTTGGAAAATAGTTTGAGTGAGCGAGTGAAACTCGTAAGCGGTTAAGAATATACGGCGCGAGTTTCGGCATCCGAAAACCTTTGGCGACCTGAGCGAAGATCCCTGGATAAAATTGACACAGCGCTCTCTACGAGCCCGTCAATCTCCTGCGTTCGACTATCGTTGCGTTGATTTCGTAAAACACTCCGAGTGCTTCGTCTACAGCGTTCCGCACGCTCTTCTACGTTCCGTACGTCTCTTCTAAAACGCGCGATAAATCGTCGAGCTACACAGCTAATTTCTCATCTGCGTTCCGTCGTCTACGCTTCTATTTCTCACGCACGACACTTTTAAGTCCAGCAAAACGCATCTTTCCGGTTATGAATTCCTCAAAATTTTTTTACAATGAGAACCATACTCAAAAAATTTTTTCCTCATTTCGAAATTTATTTCCTCAAAAGACCCCATTTGAGGGAAAAAATGTCATTTCAGCCCCTACAAGGTCTACAAATCAAGGAATTTTAGTGTTCGTACAACCAAAAATTTTGAGCCAACTGTCACGAACGCTCAAAACTTTTTGTGCCATTCCAAATATTTTTGCGCCAAAAACCATGTTTGGGCACAACAAAAAGCCACTGGACTGGATTGGTAGCTAATTGAATTTGGGATTTCTTCCAATCGATATTCTCATTGTTTACTGTAACAGACATTCCATAAACACAATACTGATACAACTTGGTTGACGTATTCGTTACTAGTAACATTCGAGGTGGAAAATGATTCCGGAAGTCACACGAATACTCACCATGCTTAGGCTATCAACATATGGTACAATCGGGTCGAGGATTTTTGATGTCTAAGGTTTGATTGATGAAACAATCTATATTTGAACAGTATATTTGAACATAGTTAAAGTAACCTTAAACTGCTTAATTGTGTATGATTTTTATGCTTATTTGAAATTATTGTTATGAATTACTGTACATGTTCCTATGTGGTACTCGAAATTACAATATACATTCTTATGTTGTACTTGACTTTATCTGTTTCCACCAATATCACTTATGTATTACGTAAATAGTGCTAATAAACTACATGACCTTACGAGTGCCCAATCAAAACCAAGGATGTTACATAAGCAATGTTTATGTATTACATGACTTTATGAATGACCTGATGGTACCACAATTTTGGGATTGGAGATTCCATACTACACTGCTTGACCTTTAGCTGATAGCCATGATGTTGAGTCAAACTGATTTCATTTATTTGAGCACAGCTATGCATAAATAATCGAAAAACAGACCAAACCTACGAAATTCAAGCCTTATCAGTTCTTACCCATGACAACTTTATGTGTTACATTATCAGTACACATATATCGAAGTTCCTGATCATTGGTACCAGATAAGACAATGATAAGGTACCCTATAAGTTATATGATACTTTATAAATCCTTGTGTGTTACGTACCCTTATCTGGTTTCTTATGGGTGGACTATCAGTACCCTTCACCCTGACGCCAATTTTTTACGGTAGATTCAAATAAGTAAACCATTTACTGGTGACAAATTGTGTCAATGCTTTTGCCTGGACAGCTGGCAAATTTTGTGGAATTCTTTCAGATAATGCATTTCCATGATGTTTCGAGAATGAACAAAACCACTCAGGTCCTAGGGTGTGTTACCAACTTCTGCCTTCAAAATCCACAAAAAAACCCCCAATTTTGGGAAAAAAACCCCCAAAATTTTCAAAACGTATATGTATGGAACAATGCTCAATTTAGCATAATTGTATGATAAAACAACACATTCTTCAAAATTTTTATTCAAATTTCACTGCTCAACGTGTTTTGGGGTTTTAGTGTGATCCAATAAAGATTTGTGATGTGCTTTCAATTATGCTGAGCATATTTTGCAGAAAGCTAGCTTTTCATCATCAACAATGCCTTGAAGCCAACCTTCAAATCGAAAATAACATCATTATCAGAGAAATTTGGCAAAAAATGATTTTCTACATTCTTCACTTTGAAAAGGTTAAGTTTGATTATTACAATTAAAAAAATAATCATGTAGAAAATTGAGATAAATTGAAAAATAAAATCCTCTGTAAATATTTTTCAGTACTTGATGCACTTTTCTTACCCTTAAACTCTTTTTGCACCATCCATTTATTCTGAAAAACCGGATTTCTTTTCCTTTGGGCTTTCTGAATTTTGGGTCCCTTCTGTTTCGGAAAATCATCTGACTCAGATTAGTTGCTGCTGTCGTCAATATGAATAGGACTATGAGCACTATCTTCGTCCGACATTATGTTATTATTTAAAACAAATAGCATAATATTATCAATTATACTGTTTTTCTGCGATGCGACATCGTTTTCTTAATAGACATAATGTGAGCCTAAAATGTTTTTCCCGATTTTCAAAAAATTCTTAATCCCCTAGAAAATGCTGAAAAACGTCGGAATACTCGATAAACTCCCGATAATTAGGAAAGAGTCCAAAAAATCTTCATAGTTGCAAAAAATATTGGACTAAAAAAGGAGAAAAAGCACTAAAGAAATGTGATGATGTATGATACTTTGTAAAAAATACAGTATTCTACTTTAAAAAGTGATTACTACTTGCTGAACAGAATCCCCAAAAAAACCCCGAAGAAAACCCCACACTATGTAAAACCCCAAAAAAACCTCAAATTGAAAAGAAAACCCCAAATTTTGGGGAAAAACCCCGCAGTTGGCAACACTGCTAGGGTCTTCTTTTTGTTGAACAGTTCGGGCTTGTTTTCGTGTAGATAACTGTCGATTTTGTGATAAGGCAATCTTTAGTGAATGGCATGCCCACAACAGCGACAGATTTGACCAGTTTGATGAGTAGCGATTCTTCAGCTGCTGTGAGGTACGTTTTACAACCAATCATTCCCGAATGCCTTGCGTTTACTTTGTTTTGTAATGTTCCATGTGGAATATTGTAAACAGGAGCTGCTGTTCAAATTTTTGACCCGTTTCAAACGGCCTCGATGGCCTTTTCGAGATCTTGTGATGAGTAATTAGTCAGGTATTTGCGCGCATCAGGCTTTCTTTTTTAATGCCTGACCATATTGTGACGTACATAACATAATAAAGCGCAATAATCCAGGCTTCAAGCTGACTAATCTTTTGATTAACTTTTCCTCATATATTGAGATCGAAAACTTTATCATTATGTAAATCGAATGAATTTAATGAATGTGTATACAAATGATGATAATTATGAGAATATCAAGTGTCTGAAATGTTCCAGATGCATTGATAGACAATAAAAAAAACCGCGATCTGCTCCACAAGTTGTAATTCTTGATGGAATATCAGTATTCCAAGATTTACTGTATTTTTCGTACGTAGTGTTGCCAGATGCGGCTATTTCGCGCCATTTTCGCGGTTTCCAGACCCTTCTGGCGATTTTTGTGGCGAGTTGACTGTTTGGCGGTTTGTGTCGTGGTTTTTGGGTTTTTGTGGCGGTTTTGGCGGTTTTCAATTTTTTGCCTTACCACATAAACGCAAGATCAGGGTTAGCCGCAGCGTTTTTTCGTGCAGCACGGACATTTGTGCCAATCAGGGTTGGCAAAAACCCAGTTTTTGGAATCATCATTTTTGGGTTTTTGGGTGGGTTTTTCTGGGTTTTTCTGGGTTTTTGGTGGGTTTTTCTGGGTTTTTGGTGGGTTTTTCTAGGGTTTTTGTTCCAGTTTTGTACTAATGAATGATCATTTTACTTAAAATATATATGAAAATGTTATTTTTAACGTATAAAGTGTATTAAATTGCTGAACAGTGTTCAAGACTGACTATACATTTGGTTGTAACATATTTACACGAGTCACGCGACTGCACATTGCACAACGATTTTATCGATTTGGCTCATTAAAACGACTGACTGTTTATTGAATTTTTTATTGCATGATCTAAACACTGAAAATTGAAATGTCACTTTAAAAAATTGAAAATTACGGAAATCAAATTTCACGCTTCGGCTTCGCTCACTTCCTCAGATTCACAGTCACGGGAACTTTCTAGCAGCCCAAAGTTTGTCTTAACAAATACCAGTTTGCGCACTGTTTCCGTCGACAATTGATTTCGCAGCTTGGAATGTATGAAGCCAACGGTAGAGAAGTTTCTTTCCGAAGATGCGGTAGAGACAACGAGCGAAAAAACCTCAATTTTTTATACATGTAATACATTGAAACAAATAGCATGTTATCTATGTGTACCTTCAGAGCGATTCGTTGCACCAGCGGCCAGTCAGCTCCATCTGTGAGCCAATAATCAAGGACAGACTTTTTCTTTTTGACGAGCATCTGGTCTGGTAGCGAAATGAGTTATTTTGTTTTTGTAATTTTGCCTCAATCATGTATTGCGTCAATTCTTGATACACAGCACTTTTTTGGTCAGCTAGTTCTGGATTTGCCACAGGGAAATTAACGATGAAATCCTCAATCTCGTTCTGGATTTGCCACAGGGAAATTAACGATGAAATCCTCATTTTAAAAGAATTAAGAAAAACCCAAAAACCCAAATTTTGTCAAAAAAATGCACCCAGAAAAACCCAAAAACCCAGGTCTTGCCAACCCTGGGGGGAAATGATTTTGGGTACAGGGTTGGCCAAGTTGGGGGGGTCCCCCCCCCAACCCGCCCCAAGTACAGGTATGCTTGGAATTTTTCCAACATTTTTAACATGAACTTTTGGGTTTATTGAAAATGGAAATTGAAGACATCATTCTAGACTGTGATCTTAAATCTTCTATTCACGAATTCACGAATATCCATTGGAGAGCTTTATTTTGCAGCATTTTAGAACATAGAAACTAAAAAATTTTTCCCGCGCTCCGCGCCGGAATGGGAAACAAATTATACTTCATCAGTCGGATTTTAATTTATTTCCCAACGTTGTGAAGGTTCAATTTCTAGCGTTTTAGGAAGTGGAAATCCAAAAATATTTCCGGCGCTGGGCGCCGAGACTAAAATCAAATAAGGTTGGATATTCCTAATTAGAACCACATAAATATTAATAAAGGATAAATCCATGACAACTCTGTCGTTAAACATACCTGTGCTTGGGGGGGGGGGTTGGGGTGGGACCAATGAAGAAAAATTTCAAAAAGGTGTATATATATTTTTCGGCCTTTTTTGGGAAAAATTTCGACTTTTTTCCACCCCCCCCCCCCCCCAACTGGTCGGAGGTCTTAGAGGTATGTCATTGAAATGCTTTCTCTGCTCTTGTAGAACACTAATATATTCTTCATCAGCTCATTTTGACTAATATAAGGTAAAGTGTGGTAACTTTGGCCACGGGGTAACTTTGGTCAATTTCACTAGAAACATCGCCGAATTTTTTCACTGTAAGATATGCAGATACAACTTGGCACACTAATGTCTAAGTGAAAGGAAATTGAAGTCCAAATAAAATTGAGAAATTTGTGGGTCGACAAAGTTGCCATTTTTTTAATGAAAATTTTCAAATTGAAAAAAATTGGGTTTCACTCATCCGCTGCACTCAAAACTTTCACTGACAATTAAGTGTCCTTAGAGAGTTTCTCATTTCTGCTTTGTATAAAAAAATAACTACCCGTTTTCGAGCAGAAAAATCCGTTCAAAAGCGGGAAACTTTGGTCAGGGCGGGTAACTTTGGTCACATTATATTTTGGCGTGTAACTTTGGTCAAATTAAAATTTTTTGTGCCACACATTTTTCTACTTATAATAATTTGATCTTACTTCTTTTTCAAACGAATTATTTCATCCTGTATATAATTTTTATCGATTATGTACGTCACAATATGGTCAGGCATTAAAAAAGAAAGCCTGATGCATTGAAAAAGAAAGCCTGATGCGCATCAGAAGATTTCGAAAAGGCCATCGAGGCCGTTTGAAACGGGTCAAAAATTTGAACAGCAGCTCCTGTTTACAATATTCCACATGGAACATTACAAAACAAAGTAAACGCAAGGCATTCGGAAATGATTGGTTGTAAAACGTCACAGCAGCTGAAGAATCGCTACTCGTCAAACTGGTCAAATCTGTCCCTGTTGTGGGCATGCCATTCACTAAAGATTGCCTTATCACAATAATCGACAGTTATCTACACGAAAACAAGCCGGAACTGTTCAACAAAAAGAAGGCCGTAGGACCTGAGTGGTTTTGTTCATTCTCGAAACATCATGGAAAAGTTTAAAAATCTCAATATATATATATATATCGAGAAATGATGGATATATCCGATTTTCAAGTATTGTTGTTGTGCAAATACGTTGATCTATGATTCTACTCATTACCAAAGATCTTAATGATTTTGTGTTGTTGATCAAAGTAATCCGCATATTTTTGCATATAAACGGTTGCATGAATTAATTTTTGTTCATTGAGAAAATAATTTTTTTGCTCTCACAATTTGAGCAGTTATCTGTCAAGGGTTGTATAACCTCCTGTCAGGACTGTTCCTCACCAAATTGTTTTGTTCTCCAGGGAAAAATGGACCTTTGATATCATGTTACTATGGTGATCAAAGTCTCCCGCAGTATAGGTTACTTCGATCGCAAAGTGAGGGTTCTTGAAACTTGAAATTTTCTAGTAAATCCAGAGAGAAATATTACTGCAGTTTCATTTCAAATTGATTGATCTTTTCAAATATACACATATCACCTAATAAAAATTACTTTAAAAGATAATATGGCATCTCAAAGTGGATATATCCCTTTTTTGACCAAAGTCACCCCACTTTACCTTATTCTTTCACCATTCATTGACAATCTCAACATCTGCTGGGATAATAAAAATACACTATTCGAATAGAATCCGCTTGCATTCAAGACAAATGAAAGTATAGTTAATATATAACTCATTGACCCGTTGTCAAGCGCCAAGAAAATTTTCCGTTTTCAGCCCCTAAAAGGACTAATAATCAAGGGAATTTCGCCTCGGACCGAAAAATTTCTGCCAATTATGCTTGAAAATTTTTGTGCCATTCCAAATTTTTTTGTGCCAAGAACCGTTTTGGCACAAAAAACACTGTATCAGGGTTTTTTGTTTTTGCACACAGCAACCAAATTTCGGGTTGTACAACCAAATTTTTCCTCCTAGTTTTGTATCATGCATTTACGTGTGCCAACAGAACGGAGATAGAAGCATGCGAGCATGCGAAACACTGTAGATTGTATTGTGTACGTGCGTGCAGAATGCAGAAGAGACAGGACAGACAGAGTGAACGGAAATTACGCAATGATGATCAAATGCAGGAGATGGACAGGCTCGTTTAGAGCGCTAACTATTTTCCAAATAGTTTGACTCAGCCTACACCACACGTTCGGTTTTCATTTTACTAGCGACGCACAGAGCCTCACGAAAAACCGACCACTCAGGAAGACTAGCAAAACAACAGCTAACTTTTTCACAAACTTACTGCAAGTGTAATCTTCGACATTGTGAACCTTCCACCAACTTTGAACTCAGAAACAATGTGTTCTTGCGAATCACTGTGAAAAGCTGATAAGTTCACACTGTAGTCGATCAGCGCCCTACTACACAAGTTGCACAGTGCAACCTGGAACCTGAGGGTCCTTACGATTAAGTTACATATAAAGTTTCCTGTCCGAAAATACATTTTTGTTTTAAAAGTGAAATACCGAAAATTTTCCAGTGCTTCGTGCGGAATTTCAAATGATTTATAATTTTATCATTTCTATTGCGTGATTAGAAAATTTCTCCCTAGTTTATGCCCATAGCATTTAGACATCAACATACTTTGAATAAATGCTTGATCCTGTACTTACCGACTGAAAACTCATTGAATTCACAGAAAAATAAGATCTTTCTTCAAGGTTGAAAAGATTCATTCTCCAGCTTTCTAGTATGTCAGAATCAGGGTGTCAAGCGAACCTGGAAAACATGGAAAAGTCAGGGAAAAAAAATTTTAGGCCTAGAAAATCAGGGCATTCTGCCTAGGATTCTTGAGATGTAGTTATTTTTTGTTGTTTTTTAAAATTTATTTTGCACAGCCCGAAATTTGGTTGCTGTGTGCATAAAAAGCCTGATTCGTAGCCGAAAATTAGATTAAAATATGAAGTTCCTGAACAATTCTATAGGGTTATTTTAATATATTTAGGAGACATGCTTACTTCATTTATTTATTAAGCTTAGGCTTAGGGACGCATCCCTGAAATGGAGTCAGAAGTACCCTATTCTCCACCAATATCCCACTTGTACATGCTGATGTGTGCACAACATTATAAGATGATTGTGAACCAGACAAAGTTAACATCCTCAGACGTTCCCCAGCATTTTCGAACATTCAAAAATTTCCCAGCTAACTATCGTAAAACATAATGACCATTCCTTACTCAAGAAATTGACCCTTAATATTTCTATTATCACAAGTGAGAACTCAAAAAATGTATTAAACAATTCTTCAAATATTTATTTCACGAATCAGATATGAATTGAGTGTTCAAAAATCGTGGGTTCTAGAAATTTATTATATGTGGAATTTCAAAACCAGTATTCATTCTTGAACTTTCACATAAATTTGACGGCAATGGCTAACTAATCGTACTGTCGTTTAGCCCAAAAGTATATTTTTGGCTATACAGCTGCGCGGCTGTATAGTGAAATTGGCCAAATAGCCTCCTATCTGTTAATTAAAAATATATTCCTTTTTGGCTAAACAGCCATGGGTCTGTCGAGCTGAACTATGCTCTGACTAAAGAGCTGCGCAACTGGGACGAGTTCGTTTGAGTGAACAGTTCTTTCTATCCAAAGATTTAGAAAAGGCATGAGTTCATCAATTAAACAACGAAGTATGCCTACAGTTTTTTGACAGAGGTAAATAAAATTCCTTGGCGGCAAATGAAATTGGGGTAGTCATTTGTACATGTACAAACAAAAATATTATTAAATTTCATCATTGCATTCTAGTATTTTGTGACATATTTTTATACTGTACTTCAAAATTTAGAAGATGCATTTTGGTAAACTTTAAAAGGTCAAAATCTGAAAATTCGTTTGTAAAGGATCATTATTCATGCGTAATCATTAATTCATATTAGGTGCATCCGTTAGCACATGTACTTCCACTTACTAGTCAATGTCCCTTTACAGTGCTGTCGTGCCAACCAACTAGAAAGCCTAATAGTTACTTGAAATAAGCGCTTTTCCATAAATTCTGACAAAACTGAGGAAATCAATCATGATTGTTTTTTGCTTTCTCAATGCCTCAATGTTCAGCCCAATTCTGCTCTTCCACTCTGCGATAAATAAATGTCTAATCCAGATAAAAACTGTAGGCTATAGCTATAACCTAGCATCAAGTAAAATTTCATATAATGCTGCAGCTAAAATTATTGATACATATTTTTGTCTAAACTATGGTATTCAACCTTGTTTTGTGATACATTACCGGGGTATTAGTGTAGTATGTGCACCGGACTTTTTCGACGTTGTTTTTTCCGCAAATTTTTTCGTCTCCGGTGGGTTTCGAACTGCAGACTGTTGCGTACGAAGCGAGCGCCCATGAACCATCCAACCTAACTGAGCTACGATTTAATTCTTATACCATGAATAAATAATCAAATTTTCAGTATTTGTAGCAAGACAAAACTCGTGAATTGACAAATCCATGACAAAAATTGTTTTTGACAAAAAATGAATTATGTTTTAAATAAAAAATGCAAAATTTGTAATGTGTAAAGTGTTATTTTTACTTTTTAAAGCTGTTAATTGCGTAGTTTTCATATTACTTTTTGAGTTTTATGTGAAAAGTGTACTGTAGAACGACATTGGCTTACTGTAGGAAAAAATTGACATGATTTTTGAACTCCACGGTATCGATTTACCTAGGTTACTATTTTACACATGCAAATTTCACAATGGTTCACAAAATATGAAGTCCGGTGCACGTACTACACTAATACCCATTACTGGACAGAATTAGTGCATCACTAATTATCCACTGGAGGAATATTAGAGACGTATTAGAGGCGAGTGGAGGTTGAAACGGCGCATTATTAAATGAGTATTATAGGTGCACTGCAGCTGAAGGGTGGTGTATTAGAGGAATTCTACTGCTTATGTTGCATCTTATTGGAGATGCGCGGGAGGAATACAAGAGACGTATTAGAGGTGTATGTGTTTCCTAGTTGCGTCCTATTTGAGGTGTATAACAGAAATGTAAAATTACTATTATTGCGTTGATCTTTAACTGCATTGTAATGGGTGATTTTAGAATTTGTAGCTCAAAAGTATGGTTTAGAAATTGAAAATTTTTCTAAATCTGTTTTTCACATGACCGTTTCGACACTTTTATGGAAAAATGATTCCTAATGCCTATTCCACTATCATCATTACGTCTAGATTCTCGTCAGAGGTTATATCCAGAAAAGGCTAGATTCTAGAGTAACTGATTAGAGACTTGGTTACAATAACCTAAGTCCCATTTCAACAAAGACAAGTGGTTGGAAAAGTCCATTTTATGGCTGTATATTTGGATTAGTGATGTTCCGGTACTGCTTTTCCAGCCGGTACCGCTACCGGTACTCTTATATAACATGTAATAGAGAGTAAATAAACATGTACTTTTATTCTTAACATAGTACACTACACCTTACATAATATTAGTATTGAAAAACGGATCTGTATATTTTACATCGAAACTCAAAAAGTCATTATAGAGTTATATCAAAAACCTTTCGAAAAGTAATAAATTCGAATTATTCGGAGAGATTCAAAAGATGATCAGTCAATTTTTCATAACGTAAACAACGAAAAATACTGTACTTGGTAAAAAAATAACATTTTTAAATTTTAAAAGTTGTGTTTTGATTTTTAAAATTAGCATCCAATCATTAATTTTTTTGTACTCGACCCATTTGTACTGGTACAAACAATCAGAAAATTTATCGATTTTTGCAGTTTTTTGACAAATTTTCTGGCATAGTCTTGAACTAAGGCTTAGGTTTAGGCTCAGACTTACAGTTAGGATGCAGTAAACAATATTTTTCTAACCAATCAAATTGATGAAATTTTTTCCAACCAATCAACTTAATGACAGCTCTCGCTCGGCAATGCTCAGTTGTGCAGTGAGCTGTACCGATTCCTCAAGGCACGCGATGCTGGCGGAAATTAGATAATTTTGACGAAATTTTCAGGGAATTCGATGTAGAAAAGGAATCGACAGGATTTAGATGCACCGTGCTTAGGTTTAGGCTTAGGCTGAAACTCAGGTTTAGGCGTACACACTCAGGCTTGGGCTTTGGTTCAGGCTGACGCTTAGTTTCAAGTTTAAGCTTAGGTTGCTTTAAGAGCAAGAGGAGATGATTTTGGTGAAAAGGCAAAAAAATACATTTTCCCCTTACTACAAACTTGGCATAATCTAGCCTCTAGTTGGTGTCCGCACTTCCGGACGCATCACTAATTTGTATATTTGCGCTATGTATAGTTTCGAGTTTTAGCTCAAAATTGATAGATATTTTGATTTTTTACTTGACGCACGTTTCTCCACTTTGTTCATCAGATGTTCGAATTCCAATTCCAACTTCATTACCTTCATTACTTATATACGTATGTACACGATGAAATTGGCTAGATAAATTTCACATTGAAAAATTCGAAACATGTGTTTTTCGAGATATTTTCTTCAAAAACTCGATGTGACGCTACTTTTCTTCACCACCAGCACAAGGTTAAGCTCACTCAGAATGTTGTTAACCTTAGAGGATCATTTTCAATGTGATTCGACTCTTTTGCTCAGAAATTAAGAAGTATAACCACAATCGTAGTTCTAATTAAGATTTATCCAAAAACTCGGTTGTGAATATATTATGCCATTACAATTCATAACCTGAGTGCAATATCATGTTTCGCAATTGAGGTGGCTCGATGAAATTTTTTTCCTCAATTTTTTCTGGTCATTTTCTGTAGATGCTTGCCTAGCCGCCCACGCATACGTGTAAGAGGTCCGATCAGTTGGGGGGGGGGGTCGAAAACGTCGAAAATTTTCCTCCAAAAAGGCACTTTTTCCCTATTTTTTCAAGTCTGAGGGGTTGGGTACAGGGTTGGCCACTTTGGGGAGGGTCCACCCCAATTACAGGTATGCGCCCATGCTGTCGCTGAAAATAGCTCTTTAGATAGAAGGCACGTAAAAAGGCACGTAGATACAAGCGTCAGGCAGGCCGCGTGGGACGATTTATTTGTATTGTGCGCATACATAACATGCATCACGTTTTAGCTACATTCAAGAAAAAATTCGAAAAAGTGTTGGCGCATAGTCCAGAAGATTTTCAACCTATAAATTTGTGGAAAAAAGATATGAATGAAAAAAGGTCCAATTGACAACATAATGATGAAATGAAAAATGATCAAAATGTAGTTGCGGAATGCACGTAAAAAATTGGGTTAATGTGATCTCGCGTTAAAATTCAATTTTTGTCAAAACCTTTAGACTGAATTTTTGTCAAAACCTTTAGACTGAAATACTGATTTTTTGACCGATTTTACTCTAAAATATGTGGCTGTCTCAGGACCACCGCTTGAGTTATAGTTAGGCACCAAATAGTGAAGTCTTTCGAATCGACCCCGGGGATGAAAAGCTAATGAGCGTATCCTACAGTGAATTTATGCTAACAAGTGCGTTTGTGCTGAAACACAACTTTTTGTCTAATACTTGAGTTATCATTTTGAATTCGTGAAATCCTGTTGAGGAAATTTTTTTTTATCACAGTTTTTCTTGACTCGGTATTGTCGATAGCTGAAATGACCCTCAACCATTATCTTGACTGCTACTAAAAAATGAGATATAAAATAAATAGACATTTGGAAAAGTTTAAAGCAGCTGAACAAATTCAGACAAATCGATTATGATCTAATTCTTTCACCCCAACCATGATTCTTCAGAATGTAGTTTAGAGCTGGAGCACTATTATTTGTTATAGAAAATATTTTAATTTGTCAAAGATTACTGTAGTTTAAACTAATACGCGCAATAAATATCTACATTTCTATAATAGGCCTTTAATAAAACGCAACTTTGAATCATCTCTAGTATTCCTCGAGTGCATCTCTAATAAGACGCACTATAGGCAATAGAGACCCTCTAATAATCCTTCAATATATCGCCCGTCAGCTGTAGCGCACCTCAAATGCTCATCTAATAATGCGCCATTTCAACCTCTAATACTTCTCTAATATTCCTCCAGTGGATTATTAGTGATGTATTAATTCTGTCCGGTACTGTATTAAGCCCGATTTTGTTAAATTACATCGAGAAATTTGCTACTAAGTTTATTTGGTCGAATAGTTCTAATAGAAATCTTATAGCAACTGAGAAGCTAAAATTACCCCCCCCCCCCCCAACGCAGGAGGTATAGGTATGGTCGATATCATTGCAAAAATTGAAGCAATGAATTTGATGCTTCTGATAAAGATGGAAAAAAAGTAATCTTGATATTAGTTTTTTCTTCCTAGGTAAAGTAAGAGATAAGTCAAGAAGACAGCTGGCAAGAATGCAAGTCCCTGAATGTATAAGAGGATCAGAACTGCAGAGATAGATACTAAGTTTTAGTTCTTGAATAATAATGTAGTTGAATTACGAGGGAGATCTCTTCATTCGGATCATGTTTCTACAAAAGTATTCTTTCCTATAATCCAAGACAAAATTGTACATAGGTGCTAATCAAAAATCACTGAATATTGGGAACATAAACTTGGATTACCTAGGGAAACAATTCTAGACTTATTAACTTGTAGTCCAGTTAAATTTTTAGATGGATATGGGAGAAACATTAGATTTTCAATTATTCACAGGTTTCTGTTGACCAGATCAAAAATAAATCACATGGATCCATATTTCGATGCAAATTGTAAGTTTTGTTTACATGAAGGCAGATCTGAAAGAGAAGATGTTTATCATGTTTTTGTCCTCTGTCCAAGGATACCAAATTTTTGGATCAAAATTGCTATAGCCTTGAAGGGCATATACAAGGATTTAAATATAAATATTGAAAATTCCATTTTTGGTGTAAAGCCTAGATATGCGAGTCTCGATAAAGTCGTTGTGTTAAATCTGATCATTTTATCTCAAAAAAGTATTTGGCAGTCAAGAATGTTTTACGAAAAGAAAAATGAACTGAAAGACCCATGGGAAATTTTTATGAAAAGTTTTCAAGTATTGATAATGAGGCAATCTGAAATTTTAGAAAACAAAACCTTTGAATCGTTTTTTCTGAAAAATAAAATTTGTAAGAAGAGCAGGTATAAGATAACACTAATTATATAGGCCACTTACTCCAATTATTGCATTTGTTTATAAATATTTCAGTTTTTTCATTATTTAACCGGTTATGAATGTTCGTAAATTACTACTTTACGGAAGAATCTTTTCGCCAATTTCTTCGCAAATCGTTTTTTTTGTGTTTTCATTTATGCCTCTTTTGGTAAGTTTATTTCCTCCATTTAGAGTTATGTTTTCTGAAACGAGTTCAGTGTATAATTTAAATTTGCATTCAGAATCGCCTGTTTTGTAAAGTTTACGGGGAAAAAATTCTCGCCTTGAAGCTCGTGGTTATTATATTGTATTATTGGTGTGTTCTCGTATCGTAATAAATTGTTTTTTCTTTAAAAAAGCCGGAAGCACACTGCACTATGCACTAAATCAACTTTCATGTGCCATTTTAAACAAATTTGACGACCCAGCGTACCATTTTTCCCTGGGTAATAAATGCTTTTTGAGACTCAGTACCTCCTATGTTCTCTGAGTATGCATATATCACTACATTATGAAATCTTACAGGTATAACTTAGAGCGGTGACCATTGATTGCTGTTCGACTAGCTTGATTCACATACATTTCGTTCTAATATATTTGCCTTATGTCGTCGGCAACCAGCGCAATTCAAGCTCTGATACCATTACTTAGGTAAGTGATATCATAAGTATGTTGATCTATTAATCATTCTACTTTGTTTCTCGGGTCAGATATGACTTCTTTACTTTTAAGCGATGACAATCCGAACAAAGAAGTCAATCTGAATCATACGATATGGTTGTGTCGCTATCTCGACTCCTCAATATTTACCGCCAGTCGAATAGAAAGTCTAGATTTTTCGAGCAACGAATCCAGAGACTATTACAAAGCTAGCATTCAATTTTGCTCCCAGCTCATTTCCCGCTACCCGGAATTGTTGAATTTGCCAGAAAGTAGTCGCTTTGCCTTCGGTATGAGTACAATTTATTGTTCGCTGATTTTGTTTTAATTTCAGCGTTTCTTGAGCCGCATTTATACTTCACGGCCACGGTCACGGCAACCGTGACCAATCGAATTTCAGTGCACGTGACATGCAACCAATCATATTTAACGTCAGTTTTTCGTAGCGCAGTCTGATTGTGGCCGTGCCGTGAAGTATAAATCTTTAGCCTTTTCAAGATTCCACATCATCCATTTTATGTCTTCTTTACGTTCATTCTGCTGATGATAAACTCTGGGCTTGAAACTTATGGGACCGAATGACAGAAGGCCGATTAAGTTAATCGGGAACTAGTAGCTAATCCTCGATTAGCAAATCGACGTTTTAATCCTCGATTATGTTTAATCCACACCCGTTTGACAGAAGGTGGATTTAGACTGAATTAGCTGATCAACGATTGATTGTGTTCAGCCAGAGTTTCTATAGCAGGCTTTTTTTGGTTTTAAAACCAGGAGCCAAATGGCTCCTAGGCCTTAATTTTCAGGGGCCAAATTGAATGGGAGCCAAAAAATTCTAATTGAATAGCGAAAAATGTGCTTGGGACACACTGTCGAACGTATATAATTAAATTATATGGATATTCAATCAGTTGATACGTCTTCAAAAAAATTACTTTTCCACATTGTATTTCCAACCAGCGTTTTTCAATTACAACCTTTTTTACATGTACAAAAATCGGCCAGGAAATCATTGTGAAAAAAAATTCATGCAAAAACAGGATATTTCGTTTATTTTTGCACAAACCTTCTTGCAAGTTAGCACTTGAGTTCATTTCTTTCTGCCACAAAAGTATAGGGTTTTGCAAATGTAGCTTACTCTTCTGTTACTTTCTATATCCTTCCGGCGCTACGAGATTCTAAAATGATGGAAAATCAATTTAAAGATAACACTGAATAAAAGTAACGATCGAAAACATGTATATATCAATTTACAAATTAAAAAATATGTTCATACTTTCATGAGTTAAAAAAAAATTCAAATTAAACTTCAAATTTATAAAAATCACCTGCATTATGATTATGAATCCAAACTCGGCTCCATATTCAAAATCATAGTTGCAAGAAAGTTGGAGAAATTGGGATTTTGAACTCTTAAATGCATCAAATTCATCTTTTCCTTGTCGAATTAATATATTTTTCCCTTTTTCGAACATTTTTTTCCTCAAAACGTTCGATTTGTAGAATTTTCGGTGCTTTATGATTTTGGAGCCTGTAAAATACTTACTTTAAATCTAAAATTGAATGAAAATAACTATTATTCACTAAAAAATATAAATAAGTCAAAATTTTAGGAGCCAAAATGGCTCGAAGACATACATGCACATGAGGGTTTGACTCATAGCAGACTTTGATTGGCCACCAGCAGATTCTTTCTGACCTCCAACAGATTTGACTCTATAAGCATTGATTGAGAAGATGACGAAGGAAAATGAGTAAGAGAGAAGAGAAGGTTATCATGAAAATGGAAATGATGCTGTCGTTTAACAATTTTTAAAAACAAAGTATGCTTGATTCCAATAAATTAACATTAAAACTTTGTGCTGTCTAAGCGAATAATTCCACATAACTGGCTAATATAGGTTGAAAAATATGCTTCTTGGATGTTAGGAGACTTGTTCTTTTTATTATCAAAAACTAAAAAAAATTCTATTCCACCCAGCGTTTTTTTTGTGCACGGACATTTGTGCCAATTGGCACAAGAGGCCAAAAAAATTTGTGCCAATGGCACAAAAATTTTTTTTTACTAGAGACATACTGAAAACTGCGGAAAAGTTTTAGGCCAAAAGTTTGATAAAAAGTTATTGTTTAACGCATTAATTTTTTGTAAAAATCGTGCCCAACCTATTTTTCAGCTAACCATGTCAGTGAGAAGAGAAAAAACTGTGCAACAAAATAGTTCAGGAAATCCCAAAAAGAAACGGAATGCTGAGACAATTTAAATAGCTCTAGGTTCAGGAAGTTCAAATTGATTCAATTTTCGACTACGAACGAAGAACATCTATGTTATGTATATTTAACACAACCATGTAAAGACTAGAGAAAATAAAGTCGAAAATCGTGTCAATTTTTGATCGAAACAATATGATATCGATTTTTATATTTGAATCAATCAAACAACGATAATCAATTTTTCTATTTGAATCAATCAAACACAAAAAGTAACAATTTCAGTTTTAAATCCGAATCTGACTGAATGAAGAGAGAATATTCAGAATTTCTTTTCACTCATCAGTCTTGACAGCCTATACAGTTTGCTGCAATGATACTAATACACTGTTCAAAGAGAAATCGTTCGCTTTCGGATCAAATATACGAACAGGAAATATTATATTCATTGAATCGGCGCGAAGCACCGAAAATTTTTTGCATTTTCAGCCCCTAAAAGGTCTAAAAATCAAGAAAATTTAATGTTTGACCAGCCAAAAAATTTGTGCCAATGGGCACAAACGCTCAAAATTTTTTGTGCCATTCCAAATTTTTTTGTGCCAAAAACCATGTTTTGGCACAATAAAAAACACTGATTCCACCCCCTGTCCTGGCTGATCCCCAGCAGAATTTATATGCTGTGCATGTATGCTCATAGACCTAAAATTTTAGGAGCCATTTTAAAATTTTTGGGGGCCCAGGTTCCTAAAATGACTAAAAAAGCCTTTTCTATAGTTTTTGAATTTTTCTCACCAGGTGGTTTGGTGACAGAAAATTAACCAGTCATGCCTTACTTTTCCTAACGTCAATTTCGATCAACTTTTTATTGATTCTGTTTGATTTTTGCATATCTCTCTCCGAATTGCTTATTGTTTTGCTCCTGTTGCTAATGTTATTGAAAACGAGAAGACCGACATTGTCACTTCATCGTTCAAAAAGGAGGTCTGGAATGCGATTGTTGATGCATTCAAAAGACCACTATTGACTATGTGATCAGTTATTATGATCAGGCTTCACGTGTGTACTCGTAGGCAAACAAAGTGGCGTCTAGTATCCCGTTTTACTTGATCTGCTGTTAGATCAATAGTAATTTGAACAATCTCCTCGTTAAATCGATATCGTAGAATAAAATCTGCATTATCATATTTCGAGAAGATTTATAGAATTGGTGTTTGCTCAATATGGTAATCATTTTCATTATTAGAATTACTAGAATCGTTCAAAAATCTATGAGGTCGACTACATTCGTTACTGAATACAACAAAATGTCTTTTTGTATTGAAAAATGTGGTTAATCCGACACTTAATTCCATACCTGTACTTGGGGGGGGGGGTTGGGGGGGACCCCCACCCCCAACTCGGCCAACCCTATACCCAAAATCATTCCCCCCAACCCCCCCCCCCCAGTTTGGAAAAAATTGAAAAAATTTTCAAAAAAGTGTATGTTTTTTGGCCTTTTTTGGGAAAAATTTCGACTTTTTCCTACCCCCCCCCCCCAAAATTTCGGATTTACCCCCCCCCCCCCCAACTGGTCGGAGGTCTTACAGGTATGCTTAATTCTGGTACGGATAGGATTAGAATCAAGGATTAATTCTAACTTTTTAACCCGCGATTAGGCTAATCAGCCTTCTGTCATACCACAAAAAATAATCGACGATTTTAATCCAGATTTCAATCGCAGATTAGACCTAATCCACTACCTATCA
The DNA here is from genome assembly GCA_963922205.1 of Romanomermis culicivorax. Taxonomy (NCBI): domain Eukaryota; kingdom Metazoa; phylum Nematoda; class Enoplea; order Mermithida; family Mermithidae; genus Romanomermis; species Romanomermis culicivorax. The sequence goes on from CAWUHX010000353.1 coordinate 173,681, forward strand.
TTCGGGCCTTAGTCTATCCTCCCAGATTTCTGTTTTTGATTATCCGTCTGAATGAATATTATACCTTTCGAATTCGCGTATAATTTTAGATTTTACGGTATGGTTGACGTTGAATTTATTGTATATTTCGGCCTTAGATCGAGCACGATGTCTAGAGTCTGATCCAATAGACTGTTGCTACCATGTTGTTAGATCGTTGTCATTTGAGCAACGTGCCGAAATTATGGAAGTCTTTGTGCGTCTTTTGAACGGTAATATAGTTCATTGGACTTTACCAAGTTCTACCTCGTTTTTGAGTCATACACATATTTTCCATGTGACATATTCTTCCGAAATAGTACAAGAATCCTAGTGTCTACTTTGTTAACATGGTATTATTCAGGCCGCGTCAACGTTATTTTATTCAGATTTGACATCTTTGAACGAAAAGTTCATCGAAGATACGCCGCTCTGTTTTGCGTTCAGTGAATCGAAGCCGGCTTCAATCGTACCGTCAGATCATGAATCTTCTTACCTCAAAGTTGAACTTCTTCCACCAGTTTTATACCTCAATTTGTTCGAATGCGAACGAATGCAGTATATTTTGTGGTAAGGATCATTATCAGTGCTGGGCAATGGCAGAAGTCCTTGCTCATCGAAGAATTCAAAGTTTTGGTTGGTTGCCCGTTTTCAGCTCGCAATTGAATGATTTTCGCTCTTTTTTCCTAATTTATGAAAAATGGTTGATTTCTAGCTGATTTCCTTTGTGTTCTAGCCAGTTGATGGAACTATCTAGCTGAATAAAAACAGTATACAAGTCATAAGTGGGGATTTCCCAGGCAGCGGCGCAGTTGTCATGATATCTGGCACCGGCAGATGCCAGATACCGGTAATAACTTTTAATATTATATACATTTTGATCAGCGCAATACATAATTACAAAAAATTACTAAATGATCTCAAAATTGATTTATATTCATCATGATTCTACATAAGTCTTTAATTGAAATACGTTGAGATTATCGATCTACTTTCACAATTTTCATAAAAAATATAGGTACTAGAATTTTGATTTTTTCGGGCAACAGCCTCGTTCTAGCATCCAAGCACATGACACTATTCATGATAAACAGATATTCGATTGGAACACTTGTAGGTGGAACACATAAGAATTGTAAAGCTAGGTTTAAAAGCAAAATATGTTCGTTCGTCTTGATTTTTCAATAATCCATTGGATCCTCGACTTATATAGTTTAATCCTCTGTACCAGTGGTCCCCAAGGTCAGATTTTTCAGGTAGGGGTAAAGTTGAAAAATTGCGGTGGTAGCATACCTGTACTTGGAGTATTGGGGGGGAACCCCCCAACTTGGCCAACCATATACCCAACATCACCCAACCCCCCCCCCCCCCAGTTTGGAAAAAATTAGAAAATTTGCAAAAAAGTGTGTTTTTTGGCCTTTTTTGGGAAAAATTTCGACTTTTTTCGACCTCCTCCCCCCGAATTTCGAGTTTACCCCCCCCCCCCCCAATTGGTCGGAGGTCTTACAGGTATGGATGGTAGTGTAGCTAAATGTTCATTAAACACTTCGTTTTGTCACAAAATTAGGCACCCAGTGGTTAATTTCTAGGACTTTACGTAGGGGTACTACTAGTGATCGTACGGGGTCCCCGTCCCCGTAAGGATACCGGGGATCCCCGGCGTTTTCGTCCCCGTCCCCGGTCTGAAAAAGTCATCGGGGATTCCGTTTCTCGGGGAATTTCATTTTAGTAATGCGATTTGTTCAGCATACCACATTTTCCGTTAACTAATATAACTACACTTTAATTTATTAGGTACAAAACAACGAACAAAATTCGAGAAGAATATAGTATTATACATATTATTAAAAACTTATATACTTCATTACGTAATACATAATATTTCAAGCCTCTCGTTCAACCAGCACTTTTACGTACGCTTTATTTTTGTTATTATCGTTTGTCTCGTATGTTAATGAAATCTTGGAAAATGTATTGTAGAGATCAAGCCTGTAGCGCTTGATCTTTCCTGTCTAGCGTATCCAGGAAAATTTTTCCCGGGCGTGCAGGCACACATTTTTTCACTCAATTTATTGTAAAACTGGCTTTTCTGAATTGACTTTTTCGAGAAAAAACCGAAGGGCTCTACTTTAACATCTGAAACATTTCGGGGGGTTATGGCCCCCCAACCCCCTGCTACACATCTGGTAGAGATAAATTGTAATACTCTGAGCGCAAATTTTCCCTACAAAAATGATTGTATTAAGTAAATGTATGGAGAAATGTGAGAAAAATCAACAAATTCATATTAATCGTGAAAATTATTATTCTCACTATGAAGTGACGCGTTTTACTCATTCGAGCAGAGACATAGCAGATTCGTGGAAACAATCATAGATAACTGAGAAATGAAACTTCACTTCTTTTTGGCTGTGCTCCAGCTTAGTTGTAGTGAACATTGCAGATTGCCATTGCCGGTGCGTAGCGTCGGAAAAATTTGAGATTTTGACCTTCTAAATTGCACCAAAATGTACATTTTCATCAATGTCAGCAGTAGAAAAGCCCGAAAAAATTTTCGTTCTGTGCGGAAAATGCCCAAAATTTTTTTCACACAGCCCAAAAAGTGTGCGGAAAACACCTAGCTCTAGATAGCACGTTCATGATCCAATTATATGGCACAAAAGTACACGGTATTGAAAAATGTAGCTTCATGCTGGAAAATCAATTTTCTGATAACTTATTCGAGAAACACGAGGTTCAAATTTTTTTTCGAAAACATGTCTCATTTTAAAATTGAAAAATATACTCATACTTTCATAATTGACTTTCATAATTCTGCTTTCCAAAATTTCAATTTTTGAAAATTACTTCTATGATGCTTTTAAATTCAGATTTGTTCAAATCTTCAAAAGGTGGAAAAATTGAGATTTTGGTTTTTTAATATGCACCACAATTCATGGTTCCCCAACGGTTTTGCTCCAAAAAGAACAGGGAAAACATTGGAAGAACCATTTCGAAAAATTATAAAGTAGAAACCGCGCCGGAAAAAATTTTCGGTGTTTTCTGATTTTAAAGCATGGAGAAACGTTTTGCGATCAGGTAATGCAGACAAAATCTTTTTGTACGTTGAACAAATATACAAAAAAGATCTCTGTGCGAAGCCAAGAATGTTTGTCTCGGACGGAAATTTTTAAAGTGAAATTTTGAGGCTTTTCCGGGTCATTTTCCCAGAATTTTCAGATTTTTTTAACCAAGTTGTGAAATGTTGAGTATGTACAAAGCACACAGCAAAATCTTAATTACAGTGATTTTTCCTGTTTTAATCTGTCTATAACTCTTGATTTATAACACTCATTGAGGGAGAAAATATATAAATAAGTTCGACAGACAAATCGAATTATATGTTAATTGGATAGTATTTGACTTTTGGAGTGTCGTTCTCGAGCCAAATCCGAATGAATAAAAATCGGTACGAGACAACAGGAAATTTTGATCTTGAGCGCACAAAAATACACTTTTTCAAGTTCTCAGACTTTTCCAGATTTTCCAAGCGTAATTTTTTCTTCTGACTTGCCAGGTTTTCCACTGAGTACACTGGTATGTCTTAAAAAGTGTGTAGACTCTTGAATAAACTTGAAAGATTGCGTTCTGTCCCTTTTCTACAAGATAAATTTATTATGCGTCTGGTTCCCAACCCTCATTTGGTATGGCAACCATAAAAACGATTCGGTAACCAACCAACTTTTTGGACTGGCTGATACCAGATGATCTGATAGAGTTTGTCCAGGTATGTTTGTTGTATTTTGCGTCGAATAAATTTTCTGTGGAAGAGCGAGTAATTGTTACCTAACCTATGAATGGTACTCAAAGTTCATAATCAACTAAACATTGTTATATAAGTTTTTATTTTGACTATAATATAAATGAGTACTCATGTAGTATTTAATGTATGTGAAAATATCTCTCCCCGTCCCCGAAAGAACGGGAAAAACTCGTCCCCGTCCCCGAAAAAATCTGTCCCCGTACGATCACTAGGTAATACCCCCCTCATACCTCTCCCTATGGGGTTGTCTGCTCTGTAGTTTACAAAAAATAATGTCAAGAACCCGTGTCTTCTCCATCTGAAAAAGGCAGTTGATCCAAAAGCAAATAGACCATTATTTTTGGAATTAACGCTTGCGAACTATTGTGGTCAGCATTCTAACTTTTTACAAACCAGCTTCATTTTTTACTTTTCCAATTCCTGCTGCTTTCTGCTCGGCTAAATCTTTCGTGTTGATCAGTGGATAGGTTGCCTAGTAATTCTTTAAGCGCTGTGCCTGAAGCGGTATATACCACCACGACAAATTTGTTAAGCACAAACAATAGTTGTAAACGTTGCCTTCATTTCATTGGTCATCGAAACAGTCAAAAAGTTCTATCATAATAACGGGATGATTAGAAGTAGACATTCTTTAGAATTTTTACATAATTAAACCAAATCAAAGGACGTAATCTGTAAACAACAAAAAATAAACATTATTATATACGATATAGAACGCGTTTACGAATAGATTATATTGATGACGAATATAAAGGAACAAAAGATTCGTAATAAATAGGTGTGAAAATCATGTATGGTTGTCACCTGCGCAGGTGCTTGGGCACCAACACCGACACTGGCAGAAAGGGTAGCTCCGGGACATCCCTATTCGTAATTTTTAAGAATTGTCTGCTTGGACTTCTCAATCTCCCAATCGTACTTTCAGCAATCTTCTGTCGAAGTGTTTCAAGAATAAAATCGGCGATCTCTCTGAACCTTCGTTGTATATGTTGTACGACGCAATTTTCCGGCAACTAGAGTTTTGCGATTTGGAATTGAAGGAGCAATGTGTCAACTTGTGCAGCGTTCTTTTAACTCAAAATTTATACGTCAAGGGTACATTGAAATACACGTGCGATTTCGTTCTTGGTCTAATCTCGTTTTTAGACGGAAATATTGAAGAATCGTGAGTTTATCTTTTTTACTCTTATTTGAACTTTGATCGATTCGCCAGCATTCGGCGCACTTTTTATTTACTTTGCTACTCTTCATTTTAGGGAAAATAGTCAAAACCTAATTCCTCCTTCATTTTGTTCGGTGAAAAATTAAGATTAGAATAATTTTGCTTACTTTAGTTTGAATATAGCTGTATTGAGACGAGAGTTCTGATCAAGCAATTGTCCAGGATCGGAAATTACTGTGAACCCTAAATGTTTTCACAGCAGTTAGGAGTTTCGCTTTTTTGTCTCTTCCATTTATGATTTGTTGTTCAACTTGATTGTATCATACTTTTCTAGACGGACGTCGTTGGGTCCTCTCGCAGCATCCATGGAAAGTTATTTCACTGTAATTAGCAGTCTGATTTGTTCGAAGCCGACTATGGACGGAACTTTGTTTCAACAGGAAAATGAAGCGTTTTACGAGCGTATCTTATCCCGATCGATAAATATGTACAAAAAGAATGAAAATGGTATATTGAACCGCCTAATACAATATAGGCTATGCGATTTTGTTTCATCAGTGGCGCGATACTTACGCCTCTACTGCTTCAAGAGTTGTTGGGAAAAGGGCGATCAGATCGCCAGAAATTTGAAATGTTGCTGCGTTTCGTTTTTCGAACTGTTAGTTAGCAAATGCAACGATTACGATTTTGATCAACTGAACGGTTTAGCCAAGGAAATTGCCTTGTTATTTTATTTTTTCGAATTTTCCGACGATAAATGCCACGTGTTGACCGTTTTAGAAGCGTTTATCAAGTCTGCTACGGAGAAAATTGGCGATGTTAAAAATGTTAGTTTCTTATTCTGAGTAATCTGCATCATTGGCTTCACTCTGGTAGTTGTTCATAGATGCACCTATGAGGTAGGTGGTAAACCCCGATGCCTGAAATCTTGGGTAGCCACTGGCTCGAAAAAATCGTCGGTTATCGCCTGAACTTTTTTTGGAGAAAAGTTTTTTCATTTCTTTACTGATTATATGATAATATTGCTTATGGAGCTCTCTTTTTGTTTTTTTCTCTCGCTGATCCCCATTACCCCCATGAAAAGATTAAAGATCTGCTGGAAAATTGTTGCTGTGTTTGACTGGCGTTTTTGATTTTTTCAGATGACGAATCCTGTCTGATGTTGATTATATTTCCACATAGACCAGAAAACAGCACACGAGTAAGGGGGTATTACCTATCCATTACCTACGGTATATTACATATCAGGTGTCTGAAAAAACCTTTACTACCCCGGAAAAAATGGCGCACTAGGTGTTAAAAATTTCGGACAAATGATGTGAGAAAAAGTTGATTTAGTGTAAAGTGCAGTATACTTCAAGTAATTATGTAATTTTCATCGCGATTGGACATTTACTATCATTAGAAAAGCATATTAGGAGAAAAGAGCTCAGCAGAGTACAGAAACAATAAAGAACAGATTTGCTCGAGTCGCTCAGTTATGAAATCAAGTCTGTTTACAGCTTGAAATCCGCGTAATTTCCGTTGTTTTGTCTAAATTAAGGTAGAATAGCTGATCGTTAGGTAGTCACTATTAAGTTGTCTAGCTGGTTCACAGAATTGTAGCAGACAAGAGACCCAGGGGGAATGACAGGACCGGATAAGTAAATAAGTAGTCATTGTATGCTGTGACACCCTCCGTAGCACATGTCGGTAAGCAGAGAAAGATCACAGATTTACCCCTACCATACTTACGGACATTGTTGCACGCTTGCACGGAAAATAATGAAAGACTTATTTGAATTACTTTAATAGCCGAAAATTTTCAGTCCTTGTCGGTTCTTATGCTTTCATGCCTGGGCAAAGTCGTCGGATCATCTGGTATCAGACAGCCTGGAACATTGATTTTTTTGTTGGTACATAGGTACAGTGGTTGATTGATTCCTTGAAGCGCGTCTTGGCTGGTCAGTTGTTTCCTTTGGCCTTCAGAATTCAGATGTCATCAGTGTTTTTTTTTATTTGTACTTAACAAACGAAATGGTCCAGCGAAAATTTTGGCTTCGTTTGTACTGGTACAAACAAAATTTTTAGGACAAAAAATTTTTTGTCACACAACAGCCATCGGTATCAATAATGGACTTGTTTTTTATGCGTCCCCATCGATAACGACGTACTAGCAGCTATAGCATAATAAAAGCTTTTTGTGGAGTATTTCACTAGTGCATGTTCTGTGTCTCATGATCGAATGTTTTATGTGTCTGAATTCATAGCCTTCTTATGTGACTCGTGAAAATAGCCAACGTATTTCACAGCATGTTTGTTGCATTTTATAACAATAAATGCTCTTTTTAGCAATTTTTTGCAAATTTTGGAGTACAAACGGTTTTTGAGAGGTCGTTTGTACCAGTACAAATGAACCGAGTACAAAAAAAGCACTGGATGTCATACTTTAAATTTTTTTCGTTATAGTTTTTTCCTTCAGTTTCTCGTTTGTTTATTGGCTGCATGACTCTTGGTGAGTACTTTAGCCACCCAATTCGTTTTTTGTTCATTGGGTCAGTGCTTCGTCAGTTACTTTGCTCCTCAGCAGCCAGTTCCACGAATATTGCTCTGCGAGAGTCAGTTTAGAGCAGAGATATAGCCAGTTTTTTTGGCTCGGCTGAGACAGTCCCTCATGAGACGGCTCTGAGTTATCTCTGGAAATCCGTTCCACAAATGTGCTCGTGAGCCTGCTCATGAGAGCCAAAAGAAAAACAAGAATAGAACAAAAAGGAAGACAGCAAAAACAAAAAGAGAAATTTTGCGTGCGTTTCTATGTTTCTGCTATTTTTTACGGCTGACTATTTATAAAATGACTAATTCAACTTTTTGGTAAAAAAATTTATTTTTGAATAGAAAACGGTGACTTTTGAATAAAAAACAATCAAAAATTTGTTTTTTCGATAGAATATACTGATTCTTGAACGAAAAATGGTTAAAAATGTCAACTTTTGCTAGAAAATAATATCTTTTGAACGGAAAGTAGTGACTAATGTCAACCTCTTAGGAAATGTTCATATTTGGTCAAAAGCAATAGTATTCCGTAGAACAGGGGAATTTTCGAATAAGAAAAAGTCGGTTAAAATGATCAATTTTTTGACAGAAACTGGTAATTTTGATATGAAACGTCAAGAAATTTCGGCATAAAATTTTTTTCTGTAAAAAAGGTCGATGACTCTAATTTTCGGTAGAAAATGGTCATTTTTGAACAAATAACCATCGAAAACGTCAATTTTTGTTATACAAAATGGAAATTTTGGAATAAAAATCAACCTATGATTAGAGCTTCACACCGGGTACCCGAATTACCCAGGTATACCTGAGTTCCTGGGTAGAATGGGGGAAACGCTACCCGGTACCCGCGGGTAAATTCGGGCAAATTGATTGTATTCAAAAAGGAAAGTAGTGTTGAATGTTGTCCATGTATGTGTTGAAACTTACGGAGTGCATATTGAACAATCGTTGTGTCCCTTTACTCCACGTGTCCCATTACCTCCAAGTGTCCCATTACTCTAAGAATGTTATAAATTTTTAAAATTGCAATAAGTTTAGAATGATCTTTTTCGGCTAATCATTTTAAGAAAATTTCAATATGCAAATTTGACTCTATGGTACAATAGGAAAGGAAAGGAAAGCAGGTGTTCAAAAGTTGTTGTAGTTTTTTACCGAAATTTTTTTTTTAGAAAATGATGAAAATTTTCCAACTCGTAGTTGAAGTTTTTATTCGTAATTTAAATGTATTGTAATGTACATCGCTCGGTAACTATATGTATAATTATTCTCATTAAATTTATAGCTGATTTTAAGTAATTTTTTGACAATTAAACATTTATTACAAAATCAAAAATTTTGACAAAACGCAGACGATTTGATCTTTTTAAAATAATTTTGTGAAAGTTTTGATTGCACAAAACTTCCACTACTTTTGCATCCTTTGGTTTCCCACAGACTTTTACGTACCACGTTATAGCCCACCCACTTCTCTTAGCTGCGCACCAAACCGTAGGATTGTAGAGCACATACTTCAAAAGATTTCGACAACATTCGGAACCGTACTCCAAAAATTCTTTTTGTAGTTTACACTGTGATGTGAATATAGTGTGCAAGTGGCGTAAACACAGTATGCATTGTTCAAGAGCGTATTCAAGTGGCTATCGTGTGCAAAAAATTGTTGTAAAATGCGCTACAGGGGACACTTTGGGTAATCTTCTGCTCCCAAGTTGCATCAAAAAATTAGGTTGCTCCATTTTTTAACGCAGTGCGTATAAGTTAAATTATAGAATCAAATTATTGACTAAAATATATTTTTGGTTCTCAATTTTCATTATCACACAACGATTATTCTAAACACAGACTTATATAAAGGCCGTGCAAAGTACGGAAAGGCACGTTTCGGCACCCATTTTCGGCCCCGTCGTTTGGGCGCCAGCCAGTTCGGCACTCATCTTTGTGGTTGCACTATACGTATACGGGTCGGTGCCAGATCCGCTACCTAGTGCACATCCGCTACCTAATGCACATCCGCTACTTTCTCCTGAGATAAATAAGTAACACGTAACATCTACTTTTTGCGTTGAATAACCTGGCAGGATTTCATCATGGAAGAATATACAGTATGCATTTACAAATTATTAAGCTCATTTAATTTTTTTACCTATTAGATGGAGCATGTATCGTGAAAATTAAGAATTTCATTTCTTAAAAATTGGGAAATATGCGGTTGCAACCGATGCGCATAAAAATTTTCAATTTGCCCCGTATTTTCAGAAGTAAATGTAAGAAATTTTATTCTATCAAATGCGTGTCACGAACCCCGGTGAGATGCGGTGATTTGTTGATCTTGGCAAAGGGTTATCCCAATAATTTTAGATATAAAAGAGACCATTGCCATGGATCCACGTTTGCTTAAAATTATCATTCCTTGGTCTACTAGGGAGGTATATTCAACAATGGTTTTTTTAAATTTTGAACTTAAAATTATAAAATATTTGAAAATAATTTTGAAAAGTCTGAAAAAATTAAAAACCAAAACGAAAACGATATTTTTATCATCCGGATTGCTACAGGTGAAGAATGAAAAACGTCCGTTTAAGCTGATTGTTCTGTCACTCGAGGTGCATGTGTGGTCACTTTGTTACGTAAATAAAAATTTTTTACTCATCAGAATGTAGTTCATACCTGTAATTGGGGGGTTGGAGTGTCTCCCCCCCCCAACTTGGCCAACCATATACCCAACCCCCCAGTTTGGAAAAAATTGGCAAAAAAGTGCCTTTTTTGGGAAAAATTTCGACTTTTTTCGACCCCCTCCCCCAAAATTTCGGATTTACCCCCACTAACCTTTACTCATTAGTGACTTATCTTTAGGTAGTCTATCTGTAGTATAAGGTTTTTTAACCTTTCTCGCGGTTCCATAAAAGTGGCAAACAAAATATTTTTTACCTCACAGAACGCCTACCGTATTCCATTTTCTTTTATTCTTTTGTCTTTTTGAAAACCCTCATGAAAATAATAGCAATACCTTTTTCAAATTTTTTGCTGTCTATCAGCGGATGTGCACTAGACAGCGGTCCGTGCATTAGGTAGCGAATCTGCTACCCAGTCTACGTATACAAGCAGAAAACAATACAGTTCAGCTTGTGTAAGCCACATACATATACTTGTTTTAGAAACGGAACGGAACAGGCAGGATTCTTTCCACACAACAACCAATTTTCGGACTGTTTAACCAATTTTTTCAGCAAGTTGCACAGTGCAGCCTAGAGCCTGACGGCCCTTTTAATCAGGTCAGATTGTAGGATTTCCTGTCCAGAAACGCATTTCTATGCGTTCTGAAATAGAAAATACTAAAAACTTTCCAGCGCCAAATCATTTATGATTCTTGGTAGTATTCATGTTACACAGTTGGGAAAGTTGGCCTAGCTTATGCTTATAGCTTTTACACATCAGCATGTTATGCATAAATCTTTGATCTTGTATTGTTTTTTGATGTAAACATTTCTCTTGATTATTTGTGCGAAATCGTTTTGCAGTCCTGTAGCATTTTCGGCTGCCCTGAATGTAAACTTTCTGTGTTTACAAAATGATTAAAACATTATCAGCATGGCAGAATAGCAGAAGTTCTTGCCGGCTGAAGAATCCGAATTCTTGATTGCATGCCTAATTTTTGAATTTTGGCTGAAAACGCTGCTGAAAACTTGTTGAATTCAATGAAAAATTTGCCCTTTCATCCAGATTTTGAAAAGATAGAAAAAGATGATGAAATAGAAAGAAAACATGAAAGAAATAAAAAATTTGAGGGAAGAAAAGATAGAAATTCATACACTGATTCCTTCATTCATTTTCCAGCGTGATAGGATATCAAAATCCAAAATATTTAAGTCAGACAGAGGTAAAACACCTGTGGAGCTTTTTTATGCTTCAGATTATTCGAAAACAATCTCTTTTGATGAATAATTATGATTGGTAAATTACTGGCCCACGTAAAAGTCACCGTCAGTCATCTGTAGTTGCACAAGAATGCGCTGAAAACGTTTTAGAGGTGTCCAAATCAAAGGTTTTCGGTGCTAGGCGCCTAACAAATTACTTTTGCCCTTTCAATTTTACTCCGAAACTCAGGTAGTTCACTTTTAAAAGTCAAAAACTGACACGAATTGAAATCTCGCGCTGTTTGACCTTTTTATCATAATAGGACTTACTGGAGGTTGCTGCTTTATCCAGGTTTTCTCTAATGTTCTTATACAGATTTAGATGAGATTGAGTCAGAATATGCTGATAAGCATCATAATTTATAGGTAAAGTCAGACGTTTTGCACATTCGTAATCAAAAGTGATTCAAGGCTCGTGACCTCTCAACACTTAGAATGGAGAATGGCGGGTAGCAGTGTGAGGAGTAGCATTATGAGCAAAGACTGCATAGGGTAGGTATTGTTCCCAATTATCGGGGTCTTCAGCAGTATACCGTTTAAGTTGAGAAATTAACGTTTGATTGAATCTTTCAACCATCCCATTGCACTGAGGATGATAGGCAGTAGTTTGGACTTTTCTGATCTTCAGTAGCTCACAAACATCTTGCATGAGTTTTGAGGTGAAACAGCTACCTTGATCAGAAAACAGAAATTGAGGAGTCCGGTGTTGCAGAATGACATTGTTGACAAAACATTCGACTATAGTAGAGGCCTTCTAATCAGGGAGCAGGTGAGTGCTTACCCACTTAGTGAAGTAGTCTTGGAAAACAATGACCCAAGATCTATGATCACCTACAGGGGAAATATCAACAATATCAGTTGCAACAATCTCTAACAGATATGTCGGCTTAATAGGAATCAGAGGTCCAGGAGTAGGCAGTAGTTGATTGACAGATTTTACATGTTTTAATCCAAGTTCACTTGGTGTCTTCCCCTCTGGGCCACCAGAAGTGATGCTTTATGGCATCAAGAGTACAATTGTGCCCTTGATGGTTCATAATTTTTGCACCATGGAATTGGTGAAGAAGGGTATCGACAAGTGCTGTACGGACAACGAGCTGTCTCAGTGCCTTAGACTGTTGGTAGAGTATACCATCTTCAATGAAAAAACAGGTACGAGATTTGAGAGGATTGTCAGAGTTAAGAACACTTATAATTTTAATTAAGACAGGATCCTCGTTTTGAAGTTGAGTGATTTAAGCTGGAGAGGCAATAGAAGGTTGTTCTACTGCCAGTAACTGGAAATCATCTTTTAACAAAGCTTGAGGATTGGACACAGTAGTTTGAGGAGTGTCAGAGGTCTTAGCCATAGAGCAAGTAACCAGGTCTATGGTAGGAATATCTAACTCAGTAGCAGTAGGTAAAACAGAGTCTGTCGCCATGATAGACAAACAGATTTCCTTGGAAGAAGTTTGAGGTTGTTCACAAGAGGGAAATTCAGATCTAAAGATTTCAGAAGCAAGTTCTTCAGTCAGAGGGATAGGAGCTGGTTCGCGAAGATCTTCCAAAGACAAGAAATCCACACAGGCATTATCCTTTCCTTTAACATACTCTACCTCATAGTCATAGTCTTGCAAGCTAATTGCAAAGCCTTGCAATCTAGTGTTCCTATGTTTTGCGTCTTTTAACCATTGTAAAGGTTTATGGTCAGTATGCACTATGACACGTTGTCCGTAAACATAATGTCGGTACTTTCGAAAACTGTAAACAATTGGGAGACATTCATGTTCAGTAGTACTATAGCGAGTTTAAGCATCAGTCAAGACACGGCTATTATAAGCGATTATCCACTTATCACCAGATTCTTGATACAAAACTGCACCTACTGCCGTAGTACTGGTGTCTGTTTAGATGATGAATTGAGCTTCACCATCGTAAACAGGGTAAGGCAGCAAAGGAGCAGATGAAAGAGCAGTTTTAATACCATCTAATGCTCGTCTTTGAAGATCAGTTACAGTATACATGACATCTTTTCCGAGCAGCTCATAAAGTGGTGCCGATAAGGTAGGGACTTTAGGTATAAAGTGCTTGCACCACTGTACAAGGCCAAGAAAGCTTTGCATCTGCTTTTTGGTACTCGGAAATTCGTAATCACAAATAGCCAGATCAGTGGAGATGCTGTCAGAGATCAGAAGGTGACCAAGAAATTTGACGTTAGGAGGTAGAGATTCACACTTATCAGGTCAAAGAGTGAGATTAGCATCTCTGAGCACCTTGAACATCATCTGAATATATTCAAGATGGAACTACTGTAAGAGGTTGCCATTTGTCGTCTATCTCAACCTATCATTGCTTAAAGTTCAAAATGGCTTAGACATCAAGATGAGCCAGAAAGTCAGTACTAATGATGCACTGGTCGCCAGTTTCATCATCAAGTATGACGCATTTGACAAGATGTTGACTGAAATCAGATTCCATAGTAAATAGAACATATGTGGCCACAGACAGGTAGAGGAGTATCAATTTTGTCAAAAGCTCATCTAACAACACCAGATGATAATACAGAACACTGAGCACTTGTATTGATGAGAGCACCTCCACCCAAAGAGCCAAGCGACTAACTTGCATGAATGAAGAAAAATACAGAGAATTCTAGTCAGGTAAGTCACATTGAGTTAATAAACGACACATTGGTATTCTACAAACTTACCGCCCTTAGATAAAGCGTTTATGAGCGTTTTTAAGCGAAAAAACAACTCGGCAAAAATTGGGAAAAAATTTTGACCGCTTTCCGCATTTGGGGACAGGCCGGCGGGAAAAACAGTGGTTCCGGTGGAAAATTACGTATGAGGACAAGAAAAATAATTTCAGCTCGTTACGTTTGCTAAAAAATTAAAGCATCAAAAACATGCGATTGCTTAAATTTAGAAAATAAAATCTAATTTCTCCGCCGATGTTCGAATACAGACGGACCATTTTCAAACGAAAATATTTTGAACGACGCTATTGCAATTTTTCGGTTTGGTCGATTTCGGTAGAATACTGTTATACTTTCCGTCTTCTGTACCAACTATAAAAACTGACGTCAGAGAACATTTTGTGAGATCCATATTCTCTGTTGCCTCTCCGAGAGCCAAAACAGCAAAAATCGAGAGACAGCCAATTTTCGCGCGAGACACACTTTCTTGGAACCGGCGGCAGATAGTTGGTATGATTTGATGCTGTACATCACCCCATCTGGTACCGAAATTGGGCATCTGGTGCTAACTTATGTCCATTTGCATCTATGGACCAGGTCCGTATAATCTCATGAGTTTCTGAAGTCTTGTATTTCCTGTTCCGTATGATATATGTCATTTCAGCTTAGAATAGTTTCGTAATTTCTACAGAAAATAGAGAAAGAGAACTATAATCTTTCCTGCTTCTCCTATATGATCATGATTTCGTCTTTCAGTTGTATCTGTTAGGCAATCGACTATGTTTACATTTTCAGGTCGACAGTATACTCAAAGTTTTCGCGATTGCGGTCAACGTTTTAGATTGCCTTTTTCATTCTACCTATAAACTGAAGTAACATTTTTCCATGAGTGCTGCTATAACTAGTTGATTTGTTGAATTTCAGATCTATTTTGTGGAAACACTTCCGTACGCTCCTCGAACATTTTTTCGATGAAAAATACAACGCCTTCAAAAACGCGCTGGAATATTGTCAGAAATTAAATGACCAGAATCTGTTTGATTTTGTATACAAAATAATTTTGGACATTTGCTGCACTTGTGCAAATCATATGTGGACCCGAGTCGACGAAGGTAAAGCTAATCTACTTTTTCATTGACAACATGCATTTATAAAGAGCGTATACTACCATCCGAATAACAAAATATTAATGATTTACATTAACCCCTAGATTGATTAATAACTGTCTCTGACTTCACAAATGGGACCTGAAATCAGTTGTATACTATCGACGTTTCTAATTTCTCTATCTTTTTATAGATAGAATTAGGTCGTTGTACAATAGGTGTATGGCCATAATTCTTGTGAAATGGAATAACGTAGGTATATTTGAGTTCCTATTTAGCAGATCATTGTGTTACAGCGTTTTCAGGAAAAGCTTGCCAGTTTAACGTCTGATTCAGAAAAGACAGCTCATGACACCGAAGAAGTTAACGAGTCCTCTATTCGTTATTACGGCCAAATTGCAAAGTAAGATTACAGTAACATGATTCGATTGATATTATCAAACTGGCTGTCTCTTCTATCATCATCGCCTGTGATATTATCATAATTATTTGTACATTCGTGTAATAGAAATAGATATAGGCAATATTCATATGGTTTTTTCATCATTTTATTTCTCGATTCGACAAAGTATCAATAGGTCTGTGAAATGGAGATTCTCTAGATTCCTCATGCAAACTTTCTGATTCGACAGATTTGGGTCAGAAGAACTCCATGAACAAGCTATTATCAAATTATCCGCCGCTTTGGACGTTTTTTCCGGAAGATTTGTCAAACTCGTCGCTGAGCAGATAAGCGCCGTTTCGGCTTTTCGCCGAGTACCTCTTCGAGAGTTGTACATAGAGGCTGCGTCGGAATTGATGAGCTTATTAGTCAGAAAATTGGTAGCCAATCTTCGTCAAAGTGCACCTATTAAAGAAAATATCCATTTTATCGACGATAAACTTTCCAGTTTACTCAAAATGAAGATAGCCCGCTTATGCATTGCTTTCGGCTTAGTGAAAGAATCTAACGATTTACCTGATTTAACGGTGAGGGCTTTTTGCTATAAACATGAATTATTGCGCCTCATAAGATACGTTCAAAAATGATCAGAAATGAAATTAGATTTCCCTTATATTCCATAATTCATCGGTTACAGACTACCCCATAGGAAGGGGTGTGAGGGGGTATTACCCCTTCTAAACTTCTAAAAATTGATCACTGGGTGCCTAATTTTGGGACAAAGTGAAGTGTTTAGTGGACATTTATAGCTACACTACCTCCGCAAATTTTCAACTTTACCCCCACCTAAAAAATCTGACCTTGGGGACCTCTGATCGGTTACCCGCGAATAGTTGGGTCACTCAATCATAAGTCCTTATGACTCCCATGCCTTTAGGCTATCGAATACACTGCAAAATGCTAATATTTGAAAATTTGAAATTTACACCTGAAGACCTTTCCTCCTCAGTAAGGGACACAATAAAAGTGACGTGAATGTTAAAAGTGAATGAGTGAATGTTAACCATTAAAACTTGAATTCATTGTATCGTAACGGTTCTTTTCTGCTGGTCTACTTAGTTTATTTCGGACTTCACAAACATCGCTTTAAATTTCAATTCTATTTTTTTGCAGGATTGGCGCCGATTGAGCGAACGATACATTATTCCGTATCTAATGATGTACCATTGTGTGGAATCTACACGCGTCCATAAAGCTCTGGCTAGTTTCCTCAAAACGACTCGTTATCTACTTATTTCGCAAAATATTTCACACATTCTACTACAACTAGCGACTTCAAACGTCGGTGACGATGAAGCCCGCGAAATTATGAACTTTGTCGAAAGTGAATGTACGAACAGCTCCGGTCAATTCGCCGAAGGGGACGATCGTCACCAAGCGCCACGTGAACGCATAACATTCTCACGGCTGATCGCCGACAATAATTTCCGATGCGTCACTAGCCTGCTGACAAACCTTAGTGCTCCAGAAGTGGACGAACTTTATATCTTTAAAAATCTGCATAATGTCTACATGGTGTGCCAAGATTTGGACACGTCCGATTTCGTGATGGACATGAGTAGCCCGCGGAAGGTGTCGTTCAGTATGCCGGACGTAATACGCGATTTAAGCGGAAAATTTTTCGGAATTTTGATTATTTTTGAAGAGAAATTACGGTCAACCAATCCAAGGTATAGATCCTGCAGCATACATTGTAATGAAAGTGTTTTTCGATTCATAATTGGAACAATTGACTCTAGAAGAATATTTTTTATTATTTTGACTCTTAAATTGGTGAATTAATTGGTCATGTCGATTTGGAATAGATTTTCGGATTGATATCCTTAATAGGAAGTCTAAATTGGATTCAAAACTAACTCGTACGGTCCTTAGATATTATCGTATGATTCAGAACATTTTTGTGAGTTAGAGTGACATTTTATGTTTACTTTTAGAAGTCTGCCAGTCACAGTGTTTTTTTTTTGCCGGAGGCAAATTAAAATTTTTTTCGGCAAACGAAATTGAGGTAGTCATTTGTACAACGGCTCTTTCCCCGTATAGGGAAAAAAATTTTGGGGATAAGGTACAGAAAATATGCATTTTGATTCATTTTAGAAGGTCATAATCTCTAAATTTTCCGGCGCTGCGCACCGGTTATAACTTTAATAATCATTATTATGTATTACCTAGCTCAGACGCGGCTTTCAGAATGTCGACCGTCACCTATCATTTAAAGTATAATAGTTTCCATCGTCTCAAACGTATTATCTCATGTTTTAAGTTGTAATCTTCAATATTTTATCTTGATATTTAATGAAGATTCGCAGTTTTTCATTGGAACATTTCTTGAGAAAGATCAATACGTTAAGTCTGTAAACTTTTTGAAGCAATTATTTCTTTCTTAACGTAAAATCAATTCGGGAGCTTCGTGGAAGTAGTTTTCGGAAATTTCTACTCTTCCACTCACTATTTTTTTCTGCACAGTGCAGACTTCTTATGCATCGTGCAGAATTTTTTTTTTGTGATTTCTGCACTGGTGCAGATTTTTTTGAGTCGTGTGTTTGATCACATCGGATACAGAAAAGATGCATTTTGGTGCATTTTAATAGGTCCAAATTTCAAAATTTTTATTAAAAATTAATTATTGAAAATTATTAAAAATAACTTTAATAATCATTATTATTTATTGTCAAGTTCAGGCGCGGCTTTTAGCATGTCTACCTTCACTTATCACTAATTTTAAATAGTTTTTATCGTTCTAAACGTATTATTTCATGTATAATTGGCGATATTCAATATTATATCATTATATTTAATAGAGATTCCTGTTTTTCCTTCATACATTTTTTGACATAGATCAACACATCAACTTGATGCATTTTAGAAGGAATCTATTTTTTATTTAGAATCAATTTTTGCTACGTACAAATTGTACAAATGAAATATTGGCTGTTCTTTGTACATGTGCAAATGGGTCATGTACAAAAAAACCCTGGCCAGTCAACAGTTTATTAGCGACCGATATGAACATTTTATTTTTGTTCGAGTTTTTATAAGTTTTTCAAGTCCTGTAATATGTGATTTAGCTTTTTTCAGTATGATTTAAAAGAGTAACAGATTTAGTTGAAATTCTAATATATTTAGAAGTTGTTTAACGTAGAAACAAGATTTTTTCTGCTACTACAGTAAGCTAGCAGCTTTATTAATTTGATATTATATGATCAGACGTTTCTTACATTTTATAGTAGCCAATTGCATAAAATTTGGTGTAAAAGCAGAAATTCAGCGATATTTATAGCGTTAATTTTTAATTTTTGTAGACGTGAGCGTATTATCGCTATGCGAAGTTTCAGTCGATTCATCAACCTGTCTGATCCGGTGATTCTGGGGAAAGCTGCACTTAAAGCCTTATCTATTCTGATGTTCGCTAATGATATGCTTTCAATGGAGAGGTACTCCACTTGCTCAGACTTCATCCGCGCCATTTCTGAAGCTTGGTTGACATTCGTCAGGACGTTACCAGTTCAGGATTTACAAAAATTGTGCCTTCAGATTTTGATAAATTTGACGATGTATTCGGTGCCTTATAAATTATTTGAAGAGGTTTTAAATTTCTTCGCCAATGAAAGAAACTGTGAATTGGAGAAACAAATTTCTGATTTTTCGTTTTTACTGGATTGTCCTTATTTCGACATTGTACGCAGCAGAATGTCCGAAGCGTTGAAACAATCATTACAAAATTTCGGCGATGTGAAATGGTAAGCTTGATCATCTGTAAGATTGGATCATACATTTTGGGATCTTCAAAAAGTTCGACCGTATAAGCGGTTGCCGCATTAGTTCGGTAGTATCTCGACTCCAAACCCTTTACTTGTGTCGACAGCAGTTACCCCAATCATAGCTGGGCAGACTACATTTGTTAATCTGCTATTAGACAGCCAAGAAGTTTGGTTGTATCATGCTTTGATTATCCGATTCGTTTTCTTTGGTTTTACCTTTGGTTCACTGTTCGGTTCGCTCTCCTTATAGTTAGTATGATCTGACGGTGAACATCAGTATACCTGGTAACGAAGCTGGATATTCACTACCGAGTGTCATCCAGTTTCATCTATTTTCCAGGTCTCTCCCCACTCAAGCATACTAAAGGCATGATTATCAATTTTTGGTCGAAAATGGCTATTGAAGTCAAAATTAGTCAAAAAGTGTCATTTTTCAGCTCTTCGCGCCGAAATAAGCTTTCTAAAGCACCATTCAAGTGAAAATTTGACTGAAAAAGTGTTTTTTCATTTTTTCGATCGAAAAACGCTGTTTTAACGCCTGATTGATGAACATCCAAGTTTAGGAATACGACTACCCTCTAACTAGTTCAAAGACCAATAATCTTTCTTACCTGAAAAAAAAGGCCAGTGCTCTTCTGGGTAAGGTAAGCCTAATTACTTTTCCTCCATATACAGAATGCTTCATAATTTTGGTGTAGGGAGTGCAACGACATCGTGTAGGTGAGGAAAACGTTTTCTTACCATCGGGAATGTCATTATTCTAAGCTGTACTTACTCTTATTCTTAATCTTGAAGTCAACTTACTTGTTTCAGCGCGTCAATCGACATTCAGCTAGAGTTGAGGCGTATTTTGGAAATCTCCCGTTACGAAAATAGTGATCTTAAATTCGTTTGTTTGAACCGAACGTTGCATTGTTTGGAAAGCCGCCGTGGCGATATGTATCGCTTAGTATCGAAAAGCGATTACATTGATTCGACGATTTTTGATTTGATTGAATTCTTGTTAAGCTCTTTGCGACATTCCGATCTTAAGGTTCGTAATTTGTCGGCTGTTTGCATCGGCGAATTAGGCGCCATTGACCCTGGTCGTTTGCGTGCCGATGGGAAAGTTGATTTTCCTAGTTGCAGTAAGATTTTAAGTATTCCATCTTCTCAATCTTGAAAAAAATCTATTCAGGAAAATTTTGTTAGTTTTTTCAGTAGGTCATGTGTAACTACTATCCACTTTATTGGATTAGTAAGAAAATAATGTTTTTTGTCCGCGTTTTTTAGATAAATTTTCTTAGAACTCAGAGAAAATCATCTTATACAGTCTGCTTGTTTATAAAATGCTCGTAAATCGGAATATGACAAAAATTAACACTGTCATCGAAATCGTTTGTAAAAGCATTTACGATAGAATTTTCTCTCAAAAAAACTGTTGAATGTTAATTGAGTATGCCCACAAATTTTAATTTCAGCCCTATGTGATTCATAGTTCAGCAGAAAGCCAATTTCTAGCTTACGGAGATCATGGCTGCCGCGTAATCCCTCTATTCAAAATTCCAAATTAAGGTTTAATTTATTTGGTTGTTCGCCAACTTTTGATTACAGTCATCACGAGAGGAAATACTTCTGATCCTTTGTATGAGCTTCAAAAAATGCACCAAAATTATCTTCTTCATATCGTACACTCAACATCTTTTTTTGTATCCGGATATCCGAAAATCCGGATATCCGCCTGGACATCCAATTATCCGGAATCCGACGAACATCACTGATTGGGAGTGAAGTGCCGTTGGAACGCGTTCTAGAAATCGTTGACCATATGGCGACCCGTTTAGCAATCCCCCACAGGATTGGTTTCACCCCTATTCAGCGAAACACAAAACAGCGAAACTCAAAATAGTGAGACTCAATACGGTGATTCTCACAACAGCGATCTCTCAAAACACTAATTTTCAATACAGCAATTCTCAAAACAGCTAAGTATCAGAACAGATTCTCCAAATGTGAATTTCCAAAAAGGTAATCTTCAGAATGGAAAAATGGAGATTGGGCGGTGTAGGCGTTTTGGCGCATAGCCCATTTGGTCCTCCATTTAGATTTGGTGGATGCTGGTTGACACACATTTTGACACCAATCGCCGGATTTCCGACATTATGGCTGTAAAGCATGTGTTTTCTCGACATCACAGAATTTTATTCTGGTTTGTTTATTATTAACATATCTACATGCATATTTAACACAGAGCGCCCCATGGGGAGGGGTATGAGGGGGGTATTACCCCTACCTAAAGTCCTTAAAATCGATCACTGGCTGCCTAATTTTGGGACAAAATGACGTGTTTAGTGGACATTTAGCTACACTAACCCCGAAAATTTTCAATTTTACCCCTACCTGAAAAATCTGACCTTGGGGACCTCTGATTTAACATATCTACATGCCCTTTGATACTATTCTTATTTTGAGTCACTTTCTGTTCTTTTTGTTAAATTTCTTCAGGTTGAGTACTTTTGTTCTATTTTTTACGTTTACCTACTTTTTATCACATTATTTTACTTTTAATTTCTTTATTATTCGTTTTTTGTTTTGCCTTTACTGCGTAATTATTTAATTCACTTAATTTTGTTTGCTTATTTCATTTGTTTTATTTTTTTCATTAATTTAATTTTTTTTGCAATTAAGCTCCACGCAAAACAATTTTAACCGGCAATCCTTATGATAATCTTTTGTTTTCTTTTTCTTTCAAACGTTTTGCAAAAATTTTTTTTCTGACAGATATTTTTTTGTGATTTTGGAATGGTCCGTTCGTGCATACCTACCGCAACTGCGTCACAGAAGCATGTGAAACTTAGGTAGTCAAATGCAACTAAAAATAGACTACCTCAACTAGCAAAAACCATTTTAATATATCTAATTGGGCAGTTTATATAGTGCGTCTACTCCAATGCATAGAACTTTTCACTATTGCTGTATTGAGATTCGGTTTTTTGAGAATCGCTGTTTTGAGACCTCGCTGTTTTGAGAATCGCTGTATTGACAATCGCTGTTTTGAGACGCCGCTGTTTTGAGAAAAACTGTTTTGAGTCTCGCTATTTTGGGTTTCGCTGTTGTGTGTTTCGCTGTATTGGGGACACACCACAGGATTTTCCAATCCTATGGTAGCCATAGGGACCCCCATACTTTTGGTCAGAAAAATACAGAAAAAATGCCAATTTTTGAACAAAAAATGATCAAAGATGTCAATTTTCTCGGTGTTTTGCGCCACGAATATATTTTTACGGTTTTTTACACAAAAATTACTACTTTTTTACCTTTTTTGGCGAAAAATTTGATTTTCTTCTTTAATGGACCTTCCCCTTAAAATTTTGGGGAATCGTTGACTCCCACCTCAAGAAAGTCGACGGACAATCCCAGACCTCGGGGCTCCATTACATGTACGGTTATAGGGTACATGCAGCGAGCATCAATGCATTGTAGCGGAAGAAGGTGAATTGCTGTTGACTATAATCCTACATAATGCGATGATGAAAAATGCTTCAAATCCTAATTATAAATGCTGGAATACATATTATAAAATCCGATATTAATTTCTTTTCTCTACAAAATCCGATATTCTTACCAAGAGTATAAGAAGGTCGATTGTCGATTGTTCTGGGCGAATTTTCGATTATTCAATAATTTACGTGTTTGGTTATGAATCACTTTCAAATCTTAAAAAGTTTGAAAAACTGCCGTCAATGTAGTTCAAAAATATATTTTCGTCTAATGGAATATTAGAATTTGATTTGAAACCGATCGCCACAAAAGGTGTTTTTTTGCACGTGAATTTAAATTCTCTGAACATTTTGTATTTTGATCTTCATCTTGCTAGACATCAAAAACTCAGTTGCGCCCAACGTGTCGTCGATGGATTTTGACGACCCTAATTCTTCTATAACGTTCGCTAGTCAGCTGCTGACCGAGTTGAATAAATATTTGATAGCGTCAACCGATGGTTCCACGTTCAATATGTTCTCTTATGTTCTGCAAGAAACGCTAAAATTTCTCGAATGCAATACTGAAAAACGTTTGATGAAGAATACGCCAGCCGAATTAATATGGAATTCCTTGTCGGACGGTGTTCGACTGTCTTTGTCGCCATCTTTATCCACCATGTAAGCGTTTGACCATTTCTACGACTTTTTGAGGTAAACGATTCTATAAGAAAGATTGAATAAACTGATGCATAAGGTTGATTATACAGTTAACATATCCTCGTAATTCTGTAACTGGCGTAAAAAAGCTCTGGTCAATGGGATACAAAAGAATAGCAAATATTGTGCGTAAAATGGATTTGCATCTTCAGATAGAGCGTCCATTTTTGTATGACAAAAGTACTACCTGACTCGAAGCTTCGTTGCACGCTGTATCAGACCATTTTTATTTCCAGCTCGTAAGCCATTTGGCTCTATAGGCGAAATTTTCACAAGTCAAGCCCGAAATTTGTGAACCAAAAGTGAAAAATGTGAGATTTGCGTGTTGTAATACTACTACTGAACATTAATGAAGTGACGTGACATCCTACATGTCAATATTTTTGGAATGGATCCCTGCCACAGAATGAGTGTACATCTAGTTGAGTTTGTTGGCAAACGAGTTTTCAGATCATGAAGCTATATTAAACTTGCTTGAACGGCCAGTAATTGTTGCTAAAACTCACAAATATACCAAATTTTTTCTTGCTTTCATTTTTTCCCGAAATGGATAAATATGACGAGATAGTTATATACGTCTGGAACCGATGTAGGGATAAATGGCATGTGGTTATAGGTATTATACATACATATAATAAGGAGTGTCTATG
This sequence comes from Romanomermis culicivorax, assembly GCA_963922205.1. Taxonomy (NCBI): domain Eukaryota; kingdom Metazoa; phylum Nematoda; class Enoplea; order Mermithida; family Mermithidae; genus Romanomermis; species Romanomermis culicivorax. Next base: position 197,917 of record CAWUHX010000353.1, read on the forward strand.
ATATGCTATAAAAATCCCAATTGCCAAGAGTGCTCAAATTCATGGTATCCGGTGATTTCCGCTAGTATAGTAGCACCCGATACATCAACTCGGGGAAATCGGGGAAGCTGTTCGAACACTCCTTCCTTGTCAGACCAAAATGTTGTGAAAATGTCAATTTTTAGGCGAGAAATGTTAAAAGCGTCAAATTTTTTGTCAAAAAAATTTTCGTTAAAAGTCTTTTCGTGGGTTTTTCGGGGCTCTAATTCGTGTTTTCGATACATTTTTAGCCACTCTTGAGTCTAAAATTCGCTTTTTTCGACCACTTTAACCACTTGCCCCGAATAGGCCGCATGAGCTGACGTCCTCTAAAAACGCCGCTGACTCCCTAGTGTCAAGGAGCTGTTATGTATGATAGACATACATGTATATAAGCATGGGCTTCTCACCGAACTTTCGGTTTCCCCACCCAATCTTAACGTTCATTCCAAAGATGTTGAATGTTGAAAAAATTTCGATTCGATGGACACTCCTTCACCGATAAGACTGCGAGCTTCCCACCTGGGCCGGTGTATTGCATAAGTGAGCCCCGTGGTCTGATTTTTAAGGCAAATGTAAAGCTTGAACTTTGCTTACGTAGAATACTCGGCACATTTTTTTTCTAAAATTAGATGCCGAGCAAAACGTTACAGAACCTCAATTAAAAGTAATACCCTTGTTGAGGCAACCTGTTCCCGCTACTGGGGGCTTCAGTAAAAGTTAGGCTCGGTCCAGGAAGTGAACCCGGGACCTTGTGGCTACCGTCCGCACGCTCTAACCAACTGAGCCAACCGAGCAACGTGGAAGGCGCGCTCAAATTGCAACAGCTCGTAGTTGAATTGGTTGCTGTGACCACCCTCAACATCCCTCCGCCGTCGAGTTTGACGGACCGTCAAGAGCCACCAGTGTTGAGGGACTTCCTGGGTGGTCCGGAGCTGTCCCACCACTGGTCAATGTTGGGGTAGGTGTGACCATCCCGACCAGGCCTCAACAAAAATGACCGGGTTCGGAACTTGTGGATTGTCTGAAACAAGTCCGGCCATTTTTCTTGAGCCCTCGTCGGGATGGTCACACCTACCTCGACATTGGCCAGTGGTGGGACAGCTCCAGCACCACCCAGGAAGTCCTTAAACACCCTAAAAACCTGGTTATGGGGTTATCTGTATTAAATGTTAGTTTATGCTTTGGGAAGTGGAGCTGCTACTCGAAGGACAGGAATAAGTTAGCATTATTCTTCGGCTCTGTGTGCCTATCTCTGGTAAATTTTGACATTTTGACTTCTATAAAGCCATACCTGTAAGAGGTCCGACCAGTTGGGGTGGGGGTCGAAAAAAGTCGAAATTTTTTCCAAAAAAGGCCAAAAAACATACACTTTTTCGCAAATTTTTTTTAATTTTTCCAAACTGGGGGGTTGGGTATATGGTTGGCCAAGTTGGAGGGCCCCCCCAAGTACAGGTATGTATAAAGCATAAATAAACTTAAATATTCAATGAGAACATTCAAGTTTTCACTAGCCAATTTGGCTTTATAACCGAATGTTTTAAAAGCTGTTTACTATTTGAAGAAGCCGTGTCTCCGTTTTATTCCTACCCTGTATGTATTGAGTACTAATTTCTCCAAGTGTTCTTTTGATACGATTTTATTCCGGATGTTTATCCATATTTTATCGGTAATCAAATTTTCTCGACGATCGTTTACCCCGTATTTTGATTTGTTTCTCTCATGAAACGTGTGTGGTTATACACTTTTTAAAATAAGACTCCTTTCAGGTATGTCATGCACAGACGATCAACTGACGGAACGATCACGTATCCCATCTTCAGCAGCAAAGACGTTGGGACTTTTCATCAATGGCATATTAGATTCATTAGCGATCTGATAAATAAGGTAAGTTTACAAGACGTTCTCGTAAAAAAATCGATAGTTTCTATTGCAGTGATTTAAAGTGATTTGAAAGTTCATTTTTATTATATGCAGTTTCAGAATTACTGTAGGTTTTAGTTGTTCCAGCGTGTACAGAATGATGAGACGATATGACCTTGAAATAATTGGATGGGTTTCGAAAAGATTGGAAGTTTATTGAGGATCGAGTCGGTAGGGAGTCGACTTTGGGATAGATTGATACTAACTACTTCCTTATGTTGAGTCTTTATTTGAATTTGAAATATACAAGGTAGGCTTAATTCCTGAGATTTTTTATTCGATTATACCTATTTATGCATGGATTCCTGTAAAAGTTTATGCAATTTTTCATCAAATTATGCAATTTTGTAGAGTTTTGCAAGCTTTTTGGCTCGTTTTCTGACGTTTCTTATCTTGAACCTTGAGGCATCATTGATTCGATCCTCACCTTTTCAGTGGATGCGATGCAAAAAAACTACAGTGAGATTGAAATAATTATGCAATAAAACAGAAGTTATTGTTGTAGTGATGCGTCTGGCTATTCATTACGTGGCATGTCATCACCACTACAACCACAATTTTCGAACCATCCACGTGGCTTGGTTAGCGCAGTTCGATAGCGCGTCTATCTTGTATGTAGAAGGTCGAGGGTTCGAGGCCCTCACTGAGCGTTATTTTTCTAACGCGCCGGCCACGTGGATTTGGGCATACGACATCATTGGCGAAAATTTGGAAATAATATTTTGTAGTCGGACATTATCGAAATGTATGCTCCAGGGAAACGTTGAAAAAGTCAATTTAAACCTACACTATTTGAAAATTTACACTTCTCTGCAGATAATTGCGATTTTATTAAAGCGATAGGAGCCGCGTTTCGATGGCTACCTTATTTCAACCATCCATGTTTCTAACAGCTAATAATATAGACGACTGCGACGGAGAAATGATCAATTTTTTCAACTCAGCTGATGTACAATGTTCGAAAATCATTGTTTCGTATTGATAAGGCTTCATTGCAATAATGCAAGAGGAGTCTCATATTGTGTCTTCGATACCATGTATTGAAGTTGCGCATGCTACTTTTTCATCAGCAATGTATAGGGCCGTTCTTAGGATTTTAGCGGCCCTGGGCAAAATCGGCTGTAACGGCCTTCATTTTTTTCAATAATTATTATATAGCACGCCATTTTTAGGTAATAGGTGATTCACTACTTCACATACTATAGAATATCTAAAAACGATGCATAGTTCCATTATTACAATATTTTATTCACTAAAAATAACACATTTAGGAACCGATTGAATGACTGCAACAGGCCCTCCAACTCTGTGTATGTCCATGCATAATAGACCATATAGAACGGCCCTGGAGATGTGCCAGATTCAAAGCGAAAGTGATTTGGACAAAGTTTTTTAAACTAGTTACCATTTCTATGCGGAAACGTTTAACTACTCAGTCCAAAAATACGCTTTTTTGGTTTGAAAATTATAATTTTGAATGATATGAAATAGCGCTTATAGCGGGTCTGGTCATGGGACTGCACTGTCTTTTAACGAACACACATCGGATTAGTTTGTTAAATTCTAAACCTACCTGTCCCAGTCTTTGACTTTATTGCTTTACTAGCAATGCTTAACGATGAACTTCTATCTAACGCTTTAGATGAACCATCCGAAAGGCAAAGAATTCTTCAAGTCGCTCGAAATAGCTGCCTTACACGACTTGAATGTTTCTAGATTTATTTTGCCTCATGTCGTACTACAGAAATTAAAGGAACAAGACGATGTTGGCGCCGAAGTGGTAAAAGTTTTTTGTGCAATTTTCACGTCTTCTCGTTTTCTGTTACTTTTTCTACACATCCAGCTTTTGTATTGTAGGTTTTGAATGAAATTAAGGTTATTTTATCTCATGATTCGTCCAGCGTTAATTCAGAATTATCAACGCACGTTACACAAGAAATATTCTCATTGTTAGACTTTCTGCATTGTTGGAGCTGCAAAAGTTACGCTGAAGTGGAAAAACGTAAGATAATTTTAAATTCTATTTCTTGGGGATTGTGGGTAACATAAGGTGGGGACTCGTCGTCTCGTGCTGTCAGCGAATGTTCATATCGAAGATATATTTGTACATTATATTGTTTTTATATCTTTATCTGGCTATTTACAACCATAATAATATGTATAACCACGAAAAAATAGATTATCATTATGCAGACTACCCTTTCTCGAAAAAATGACATAGGTACTGGTCTACTAGCTGATATTGGGGTAGCACGACTTACTGATGGGTTAAATTTGAGTAAGTATCATACTGAGTGACATTTAAGAAAAATGACTCACTGAATATCCACAGCGAGTTTGAAAAAAATGAGATATTATGTTTTGCATTTGAAAAAATGAATTGTGAGCTAATCAGATTGGGAAATTTGCTGTACAAAATTGAGAAGGAAAAATAAATCTTAGTATAAATACTACGTTAAGAATAAATCACAGAAATTGTCATGAGGAGGAAAAACATTTTATTCTTCGAGATCATGTAGCATGCAAGTGAAGCATGAGAATACTGGGATAGGCCGGTAGAATGTTGTAGGCAACCATTATGTCATCTAATTCAAGATTGGAAAAATCCACATACTAGAGAAATTGCCACCACTGAAACCAGGCGACAAAAAAAGTCACGAGGAAAGGCACGCAAAAATTCACATTTTACCCCTAGTTAGATATCAGACCTTGGGGATGACTGTCTAAGTGCCTAAAGTGCATAAAGTGATGAAAAAAATGAACGAATCCTAACAGTAAAAACTTTTATTTTTCAAAAATTTATGTTTTAAGTAATCCTCTGTTTGTTACAGAATTAGAAAAAAGGAGAGTCGAATGTTTCCTGAACGAAATTTCGTTCGTTACGTTATCAGAATGCGCCGTAAGAAATCAGGCCTATACTCGGGCTTTAATATACTACGAAGCTTATATTAGTGAAAACCTCGCTAAGTGTCAATCTAACTCGAAACGAGATGCTGTGCAGCCATTCTTGGAGAAATTACAGGTTAGTAACTGTTATTTACCTTTTTTCACCTACTATAAAATCCATTTAGAATATTCTGACCTGTATAAAGAATAAATTTGGTTTTTCTTACCTGAATACAGTAAAATATTCATATGTTATTGAAACAACACCAAAATTTCAGCAAAAGTTAGGTACCATTTTTCGATCCATTACCAAGTGAGCGATTCTAAACTGAGCGATTCCCAGTATGCGATTCTCAATTGAGCGGATTCCCTATTGAGCGATTGCCGTGTAAACCATTCCCAAATAAGCGAATTCCTGATTGAACGATTCTGAAATGAGTGATAGATAATGTATTAACACTTTCTTCATACTTATCTTCATTATCTTATATTTTTACTTGTATGTATTTCTTTTTTCTTTCGTTTTCTGTGTGTATTGCGTATGTTTTTGTTCATTCAAGTTTTTACGTTTTCATCTTTTGCCTTTGCTTTGTTTCGTTTTCTATTTTCTTGTCATTTAATTTGCTCATGAAAAAGTGCATTTCAAGTTGCCATTTTGAATAATTATAGTCTTCCGTATAATTCGTGTACATTTCGGCATGCTTAAGTGTTTAATCGTTGTCGGTGAAAAAATCTTCATGTAAAAAAACATAGACAAAAGAATGCTGAAGGAAATAAAAGATCAAGAGAAAGAAAATATCAACAAAAATGAACTAGTGAAAATAGGTAGAAGAGCATTAGAAAAAGAAAGAAAATTCGAAGAGAAGTGACGAGAAAAAAAAACGACATAGAGAAAATAGTTAGAAAGAAGGAAAAAATAATGTGACAAAGTAACGAAAAAAAAAAGTAGCAGGAGAATAGGAAAAGTGAAAGGTAAAGAAAGTAAGAATGAAAAAAAATCACGAAGGAGAAAATTGAACTGGAAATAGAGCATGCCGAATGGGGAGACTATGCTTATTCAAAATGAAAACTTGTAATGTATTGTTTCGTGAGCAAAAAAGAAAAAGGGTAGATTGGAGGGAAAAAGAAAATGAAAGAAAGCAGAGACAAAAGATGAAAACGTAAAAACATACATAAGCAATACACACTGAAAATGAAAGAAAAAAATATATATGCAAAGAAAAATATAAGATAAAGAAGCAAAATATGAAAAAAATATTAAGTTCTCGATCGCTCTTTTGAGTATTTGTTGTGCAGGTCTTTCCTTCAGATAAAAGAAAGAACTATAGTCGGGTTTGGACTGGTAAAAACTGCTCATTGGCCATGTCTCGGATCTAGTGCAACAGCCCCTGACCTGAGAACAAACTAAAACTCTAATCGGGCCCTCTCAGAGCGGACCTCGTAGACTCCCAGAGGATAATCTGGTTCCATAGGAATTACTAGAAAGGCGATACCCTTCATCGTTGTGTCCTTAAATCTTGATTGTCTTGTTACCTCGACCATCCCGTTGCCTCGATTAATGTGTAAAACCCCCGTTACATCGATCAAATGAATTTTTACGAAAAATTTTTTCTCTATCCCGTTACCTCAATTCGACTTTGACGTGGGATTAATTTGAATGTTTTGTAGTAATATCACCAGTCTTTACTTATTCCATTGATTTATCAACAAAATCTAACTTCCGTGTGCAAGCAAACATTTTGTCTTTTTTTATTGTGTTCATCATGATACAGATAATACTCCATATTCTCTTATCTCATCAAAACCAGAATCTTTAAAAACTTTTACTCCAAATCAACTTGTATACTTATGCATCTATCCGAATAAATACGAAACTCGCCATAAAAACAATTGAAGCAAATTAGTAGTTGATCCATCAGCCGATCTAACAGATTTATTTCCTTGGAAAAAGTTGAAATGATATGGCTGAGACGTACTTTTGCATTTTCATAAATCAGTTCTTCTGTGTTTTGTATAGATAAACGTTGATTGACCATAATCTTCTATTTGAGCACAAAGTCAATTACAACCTTCTGGCCACTTCAAAAGAACTAAAAAACAATCAGACGTAATTTTTTTACTACATGTTGATGATGAAATTACTCGAGGGAAGCTCGTGGGAAAATGATACATTAGTAAATTTCTCTCTCTAATTTTTTGTGACGTCACAATCGCTGTAATAAGATTTTCAGTGTTTTCATATACAGCATTAGTCGAAGTAACGGAACAGCCGAGGTAACGGGACAGTCGAGGTAACGGGACGGTCGGGCTAAACGGGAATTTTTTTTATAACATTAATCGCAGTGACGAGATGCTCGAGGTAACGGGACAGTCGATGTAAAGAAACACAACCTCCAATCTGACGTCAGCAAGGAACCATTGCCTGGGCGTAGAGACCTTCGTACCAGGGTTCATACATAACCTGGAAAACACAGGGAATTTTTTTTCATCTCTGGAAAACCTGGAAAACACTGGGAATTTTGTGGAAAAATAAATATTTTGTGTTGAGAAGTAGAGAAAAATCGTCAAATTTTTTCGCCGCGCTGCGGCGAGTTTTCTTATTCCACTATGCACATTGAAAGTGAAATTGCTTAAAATCATCGAGTATTTGAGATCGTTTTTTTTTAGTTTTTCAACTTCAACTTTTAATTTAGCCTTTAAATTATTATGTCAAAGTCAAAGTTTCAATTGGATTGTAAGGGTAATATTCGGGAAAACATTCAAACCATACATGTAATTGGGGGGAAGTGCTATGGGAACCCCCCCAGAAATCGTCGACCATATGGCTAGCCATTGGGCGACCCCTCCCAGGATTTTCCAATCCTATGGCTAGCCATATGGTAGCCCTAGGGACCCCCATAGTTTTAGTCGGAAAAATACTGAAAAACGTCAATTTTCTCGGCGCTTCGCGCCATAAGTACTTATTTTATAATTTTTTAGACAAAAATTACTACTTTTTAAACCGTTTTTCGAACATTTTTCATGGAAAAAATCGAATTTTTTTTCCTTCAGAGACCCCTCCCCCCAAAATTTTGGGAATTACTGACCCCCGGCCCCAAAAAAGTGCTCCACCTCCCCCCCAGACATCGGAGCTCCGTTACATGTATGATTCAAACTCCTCATTTATGCCAGAAAATTGGAGACTAATCAACAAAATGTTTTCGGCTATATAGAGCATTCACATTTGTTAGCGAAAAAAATCGAGTCTGGTCAGGGTTTTTTCAGGTCAATTAAGAGCCATGGCTTCTAAAAATTATGATTGACTCTTAAAAATTTAGAGGCACGAGCCAACATGGCTTATAAAAATTAGAGCCTAATGACCCTTTTGATTGGGTGAGTTTCCTGTCCGGAGATGCATTCTCACGCGTTTTTAAGAAAACATCGAAAATTTTCCGGCGCTTCGCACCGGATTTCAAATCACTTATGATTCTTGTTATCATTTCTGTTGTGCGGTTGGAAAATGTCGGCTTAGCTTACGCTGGCTTATAGCTTTTAAACATCAGCATGTTATGGATGAATGTTTGATCTTGTATTGTTTTTTCACATATTTGACTAAAGCCCGGTTCATACTTCTGCTCGGCGAACAAATTTACCCCGAGCATGCTTGGCGAGCGTCTCCGAGCACAGCTCCGAGCATGGTCGCCAAGCATGCTCGGCCAGCACCTTGCTCGCCGAGCGTGGATTTGGTTCGTACTTCGCAGCAAATTTTTCTCCTAAAATGCATACTTATTTCTTTCCATGTACGAATCATAAAATAAGTACCTTGAAAACAAGGCGTTTTTTCCCAACGTCCTTGTAATCAGGGGATCAAACGATAAACAAAAATTCTTTTTTACGAAAAAGATCAATACGTCCAAATTTTTCATCATCTGATAATTTTTTTCGAATAGACATTGCAAAAACTTTACAACAAAAAAATGAAATCCTACAAATAAATCTAGAGATCAGAGATGTATCGGAGCTTTTGACCAGCTATGCTAGCCTATCCTACACAATGTTTTCTGACACGAAGGATGAAAAAAGACTTGACCTTAGCCGTTATCCAGGATAACTCTGTGCCTTCAAGGTCACGCGTGTCAAAAACCTGTGGTTCAAAAAATTCAGTTGATCATTTTAACTGTTAGACGAAAAAACAGCTAAAATTTTGTTCTACATGAAATTAATTTAGTCATTATTACATATATTCCAAGAATAAAATTTTCTCGGTAGTTTTTCAATGAAGGTTGGGTATGATCGATGTATTGGCATCGGCTGATAATTGACTTTTTTAAATATCGGCCGATGGTTTTTTGGGCGAGCTATGATCGATAATATCCTGTTTGCTACGGCAATTTTTGCATTAATCAGCCCTGCATGTGATTACTTATGGGGCAAGTGTAAATCTTGGGTCACTTTTGGTTAATTGTGATAAGAAAAACGTTGAATGAAATGACAATGTGCTTTTTCCCTCCAATGCATTATGACACAATGGTTGTTGAATAATTTTCAGCCTTCACCTTCTGAAAAAGTGTGCTTAAAAATCGTTTAATATCCATAATTCACTAAGAATTATTCAACAATATCATGTTGAAAGCAAAACTTTTCGAGGTGAAATACTGTTTCAAATTCAGTGTTATATAATTTCTATTGTATTCAAAAAGTTCTGTAGTGAAACTTTTGTGTGAACACCGATGTTGGTCATTCTTTAATTTACATCCACTTAATAAAGCAGAGACAAAAATAAATCTTGTACCTGAGAGAAAGTTTTCAAGAAGCAGTTTTTGAGATTAAGCAAAAAATGAAATTCTTAACAAACATTATTTCGGCAGACAAGAAGGGCATGCCATCTTTGGCTATCCTTTCAGATTTTTTTTATCTGTTTCCCATAGTATCGTAGATCGGATTGATTTTCGTTTTTTTCCTTGAATAAGTAAAAGATTTTATTTATTTCTCATTTCCCTTATCTCGTTTCATTTCTCGTTTCTCAAAGCAGCAATTACTATTTAAAAGCAATAGTCATTTCTCATTTTCAATGTTTATTAACACTAAATAATAAAGAAATATGTAACATGGCGAGTATGTGCATGTGTTACACTTTATGAACTGAACATATTTTTTAATCCTTGACCTGGTTTGCTAGATGTCTCTGACCCGACCCGTGACCCGATTTAGTATTTTTACTGCCTGACCCAACTCGATATTCTCTGGCCCGATACATGCCAACTACCGACCGATCAGAGCGCCCATAATTTGGCATTGATCGTGCGCGCATTTGATAAATTATCCCATCTGAGACGCGTCTATACTTATAACATGTGTTGTTCGCCGAGCATGCTTGGAGGAGTAGAAAAATTTTCTACTACCGCGAGCATGCTCGGCGAGCAAATTTTTTGTGCTCGGGGTTCTGCTCGACAGCTTGCTTGATGCTGTGCTCGCCGAACATCTCCGAGCACGCTCGCCGAGCATGCTCGTCGAGCAACTAGCAGAAGTATGAACCGGGCTTAAAACCTAGACTTTTCTTTATTTCCACAAAATCGTTTTGTGGTTCTTTAGAATTTTCGACTTTCGTGAAGATAACTTTTTGCATTGGGAAAATGATTAAGCGTGGGACAATAGCATAGGTTCTTCTGTCTGAAAAAGTCATTCAATTCGTTGCTGCTTGCCTAATTTTTCAATTTTAGTTTTTCTAACTGAAAACATGTTGAATTCACTGAAAAATTAGACTTTTCAGGCAGGAAAGAGATAATAAAAATAGTCATTTTCCAACGATATAGAATATCAAAATCTTAATTTTTTCCGATGCTCTGCACCGCATTAATTACCGATATCCGAGTCCGAAGTAAAATATCTATCACACTTTTTTATGGTTTATAGGTTGGTTTATATATATCATAAATAATTATGATTGGTGAATTACTGGCTCTTGATATACGAAAACGTTAGAAAAATGTTTTAACGCTTCCACCAATCAAATGGTGAAAAAATCACGATTGATCATCGGTAGCTGCATAAGAATGTGCTGAAAAATTAATTTTCGGACGTTTTAGAGGCCTCAGAATCAAGATTTTTCGGCGCTAGGTTGCGCAATAATTTGAAATAAATTTTTTGATTTAATATTCTATTTTTGATACTTTATCTCACACATGTTTCTATTACTCAGTATTTTTCTTCAGGATAGTATATTTCATCATTATAAAAACCTGGAAAATTTTCATTCGTCAACCTGGAAAACATAGGGAATTTTTTTTCTCCAACTTTGTATAAACCCTGAACTACCGACCGACGCCGAAATATGCGAATTATCAATAACTAAACAATGCTATAAAAGAATGTGGACGGACCACTCAGTTTATATAAATTAACAATTCGAAGTCGGTCAAAAGGTTTACCGTGGGCATCAGCATATAACCAAAAATATAGAATAAAACAAGAATGATTTCATCATCATTTGTTCTTCTTTCTGTGGCACTCCATTGAAATGCAAATTTGTCTACGCCTGCCCAATGCCCATTGCCGATTTGCATGTTGACTTACCGAAAACGAAATGGACAGCAGCAGGATGTCCAACAAATCGCCCAATCACATGAGGATACCCCTATTTTTCTACGTTGATTGCTTTTTCGCTTGCGATTGTAATTTAATTCAATGATCGTGAGTATCACTATTATGTATCACAGGAAATTTACGCCCATATTAACGATGTGGACGCTGTCGTCGGTATTCTAGATATTCGGAAAACGAAGGGTCAACCGTCGGCGAAAGAAGAAGTTCTAGCCTTAGAATGCGCAGGTATTAATCGTAAAGTGTGTAGTTCAGTTTCATAAAATTCATAGTGATTATAATATTGACTAAGAACAACCGCTTATACAGGGTGAGCCAAAAAAAAGGCAACCGGTGCTGACCTCATAACTTTTGGACGGATGAAGCTCTTTCAATGCTGCACTAGATTGCCCTGTTTGTCTTTGCTATAAGGACCAAATTTTATGCTCCTAGAATTTATGGTTACTGTAGAAACAGAAATTTAGTAAAAGTGGTCATTTTTCAAAAAGTAAAATTTGTCAAATCAAAGTAAAAGTTGTCCTATCGTGGGAAAAGTTGTGTAAAGCTTTTAACACACAATAATACTTCAAGAGTCACCCATATTTGTAGGTTACACGTAATTTAAAGTCATAAACTTCTTGTTTTAAATTTCGCCAAAATCAAAAGCTTTCATTTTGAAATGCGAAAAAACAAAATCAATTCTGTCATTGATCAGATCGAAAAACGATTATAATTATTAGTGAAACAGAAAGTAGGACACACTAAAATAGCTCTCTTGTAGTTTACAGCTGTTATATGCTTTTCATGATTGGATCTATTGTACTTTTCTGTTGTAAGACACGTTGATTTTGTTAATTTTTGTCAATTTTCAAAAGTTTATTTGAAAAAAATCAATGTTTAGTATTTTTGATTCCAGTCAGTCAATATTGGAGCAATCTGGCTGAAACTTTGCAGTTTTTATGCTAGATGTTCTATCTATCGACTGCAGGAAACCGCATTAAAAAAGCTCCATCCATTCGAAAGCTATGCAAGTCAGTACCGATCGACTTTTTTTTGGCTCACCCTGTAGTTTTATTGAATTGTGTACCCATCATCTGCATTGTGCAGAAATGACCCAAATTTTTTCCACACACGAAAATTTTTTCCTTTCGAAGTTAAAATCATTTTAAAAATGTGTAAAATGAGTGAAAATTGTAGATTGCAAGGAGAAGCTTGAAAATTATTTGATTTTATAGTGTTGTAGTGTGTTTCCGCCGATTTTGTCATTTTTTGTCCATCCACACATGAGGCCCACAAGTACCAAGTGGAGCGAGCAACGCGCACCATCAACAGCAGTCTTACTGTAGTGCACGTTGGTACGCGTGCGCTGGCTCTCGGTGTGTGCATTATCATTGTTTAATAACGTACGTTTTTTCCCTATTAGTCATATAGCATACTCGCTGCCACTCCCCGCACGCCCCTTTTTGTTTGTTTTCTCCCTAGTGCCTGGGAGTGAATCGTTTATACTCTTGCCCAGCGGCATTTGTAAGTAAGTGTTTTTTATTGCATAAGATAAAATTGAAGAAAGGTTTTCTTTCTCGTATCTATCTTAGTTTGGGAGACAATTAAGGAAATATCTTTTCCTTAGTTAGTAGGGTTATCATTGTCGGGTTTAAGTACTATTAATTAGGTAAATTGGGTAAGCGTGAGGGTGGGAAATACATACTTTAAGGGCAAACCCTGGGATCCCACTCCTGCCTAACTCATCAGCCCCCAACTCATTTTTCGAATACAACACTGTGACCATTTGGATTGTATGCTTCTTTTCCCCGCCATTGCGCTGCATCCGAATAGGACCCCAAGTTTCAAAACTCAACCGCGCCGCAGTTGTGCCAAAGGTTACAAAACAGGTTATTATACCCTTCCGAAAAAGATGCTGAAAGTAAGCCACACTCGGCCAGATCTCCCACGTCTCCCATCGGGATCCAGCTCACCTAATGCTACCACAGCCGCGCGTCGTGCCCCAATTTTTGACCAAGTATTACCGTCGCGGCCGACAAATATTACACAATCATCAGCCGTACCCATGGTAAGCCTCCCGCCGCATAATCCACCCTTGTCTACTTTCAGTAGCTCCGCGTTAGACAGGACTGCACAGACTCAAGTACCACTCATTCCCGCAACCCCCACGATAGTCAATTCACATGTGCCACTGCCCTTGAGTCAAGACCCACTTATCACCGCCATTATATGTGCTAGCGCATCGGCCGTATCACAAATACGTTTCCGCTACTACTCTGAATACGGGCGCACTCAATCAATCAACTTCTGCCACCAACATGGTCATCCCTTCTAAAGAAATAGCATCTGCAGCCCCGATTGTGAGCCCCGGGATCATTTGTTGGAACGCAACAGGTCATGCCTTCCGAGATCCATGCCACATCTGTTCGTCCATTTGCCAGATTGACAACCTCACGCCGTCATCAAAGACTTCATCGGCAAATACGCCTCCACCAGAGCTTTCCAAATCCCAATCAAACTTGGCGCCGTCAAAGCACACGCCCTCATCGACACCAGTGCCCAATGCTCTGTATTGTCTTCAGGATTCGTCAAACGCCCATTCGACAAACAATCGCTCGAACTCCCGCTATGTGGTATAATCAAAGTGGCCGACAGTGCCGTCGTCAATGCTCATGGTCCAGTAGTCCTCACAATGCAATCCCGGTTCAGTGAACATATGATCTTTACACCATCACCCTACGCTTCCCCGTTTCCAACACTTTCACGTAGGAGGGGGTATCTTCTTTAATGTTAGGTTCTGTTCCGCGTGAGGCCATTCAGTTTACTTCCGCCCAACCCTGGCTGCATTCACTCTCATAAGACTAACTGGGAAAGGTTGATTTTAGCTCCCATTGACATAGTGGTGTTTGTATTGCTTTGTTGTAACCGTAGTTTTGCATTTTCCTACTTTACACTTTCTTCACCTTTCAGCAGCTTATTCTTTACTTATTTCATTTCTATTTCTGGCTTCCACCAGCAATAGTCGTATCTTCCAGCCGCTCTCAAAAATATTTTTTTTCAACATGACAACACCGCCAACTATTCCGCCTCCGCAGCCAATGAACCCCTACCGTACGGCGAATCCATAAATGCCAACTAATGTTAGGTACGATGGGCAGAACTCCAGCCACATCAGAAGGATTTGAGCTTCTGCTGCGACAGTTTTTTATTTTCAACACTTTCTTTGCTATACTTTTGCATGCTCTCTTCTGCTTGGGACCCCATGGGAACCCCCTCACTCTGTAGCCCCACGCCAGAGTCCATGGTCAGCCGCCGCGATCCTGTCATTGTCAAGTTGTGGCAATTACTACGCCCCTGCTTTGACCCCTGCATACGACAACTCTTGTCATCTTGCTATCGTAGACCGATCCAGTTGACAAAATGCACTGGTCAAAGTGACATCGCCGCCCAAGCAACCATTTCCCCAGGGCATGCCCATCTCTCCGCGCAGCATACAACACCATATCCCATTGGTTTTGTTCTACAGTCAACCATTTGAATCCATTTGGCTCCCTTGATCTGGTACCCACTGAGTTTTATGTCGAATATGGCGCCCACTTTTCTTTAGAAAACAATGTCAAACAGATGATCCGTGCCACTGATTTGGAAAGTTGGTATGTCTCCCTGTTCGCCCAACCTCCAAACATATTGCTGCCGCCGATCTTTCTTTCACCCGGAAGTTTGGGGGTGGCTTTGGCCGCCCAGCCCATGCCAAACTTCTGTGGCAACACTCTGGTCGGCATCGACACTGAGTCAATTATGGCCGGGGATATAAAAAGTTTCCAGTTTGCCATGCCCATGCCAGCCGATTCAGGTGTCCAGCTATTCGCTATACCTTCAACTCCCGTTCCCCAATGGAACGATGTTCGTTTTTGAAACCTTCACTGCCACTCCAGAAGACTGGACAGCATTATTCTCCCTGGTCGACGGCAAACACACCATCGTCATTTCCTTCGATTGAGCTGACTACTGGGTAGGAATATACACTCTTTTAGGTACCCAGTTTTGAACCGATCATCAAAAAGAGAATAAGGATCCGGTCATCAACGCGATCCATTTTGATGCACACCGCCTGATCCGCAACATCGATGTCTCCCTGCGGCTGTAGGAGCTGGCTCAGCAGATAGGGTCTTTCCCGGAAAAGCGTACCTTGAAAGCTACCCTTTCCACCATGTGGGCGCTGGATGTTTCGAAACTCAGGCTAAAGTTCCCAGCCCCTTTGCGATTCTTCAACAACCTGGCAACATCGTTCCTACAATCAGACGTCCTCGCGTACGCGGCCCTTGATGCCTATTACCCGCTTTTATTGTTTTTGGCTTTCGGCCCTTACGGCTTCGTCCCCGAAGTATACAATGCTCCCATGTTGTTTCCCCACGACTCCTTGGACGCCACCAAAATCGACCACCTCGCCGAGACATTAATAGCTGCTTTTCACAACGTCGCGTTAACGGATGTTCTATGCGCCGACTCCGCGGACAAAATTTATTCCACTATCTTGCAAATCGCCCTCCCAGCGATTATGGAAGACGAGGTTCTCTCGGCATATAAATTTTTCATGTTTGATAGCACATCCTCCGACCACAGTCGGTCATTTTGTTTAGGAATGGTGCCCAACAGTTTTCCAAACATCAAAATATTAACGTGCATGACACATCCCAAGCTTCTCACCCCCCCCCCGAAAGTGCCCAAAGACAAAAAGATGAATGGAACAAGTCGCTGGATGTATCAGACGAGGAAGACCCGGCTCTCCAACCTCGATCGATGTTCAATGACCCAAAACGCCTTCAAGCAGTCGTTACTTCAGCCATGAAGAGCAGGCTCACAGACCCGCTCATCAAATTACTCAACTTTCCGGTTTCGCCTATGTACAAATTAGCCATCCGGGATTGCATTCCATTCGATCCTGATCTGGCTTTGCCTCTGATTCCCCATGAGGTAGATGACATGTGGATCGAACGAGTCGCCGCCGACCAACCGCTCCACGATCAAACCTACCAGGGTACCCATTACTGTTATCTCCCCTCCACTATTCTTAGTCTTTTGCGGGTGGATGGCGACTGGTTTTGACACCTAACAACTTGCATGCCGTTGGCCGTGCTTTTGGCTTCACCTTGTTCCACCACGGAATACGCCTATGTCAATGATTTGCTAATTTGCCACACTCAAAATTTGGATCCGGCCACGGGTACCGTCTTTCACTAATGCATGTGGTACCGCACTGACGGCAACCCCCGAACCCGTCTCACCGATTGGATGAACCGAATACTAGAGCGAGAGCCGTCTTTTGCAAGTGATCCCCGAACCTACGTCTGCAACCACTTTGCTCTGCGCCCGATCATCTTCAATGACGATTTCCACATGGAAACCACCGTAGAACAAATCGATATTGACTAGACGGACTATACGGCCAACCCCTATAGCCGTTTTTATTTCTATTCGCAGTTGCTCAACATCATCGACTTTCAAAATCGATTTTCATTTCCCGCCCCGGTGTACATGTACTCCTTGCGGACTACGGCCTTGGTGCACACGCTCACCGCCGAGGAACTCCTCGATCACCCCACTTCGGGGATAGACGTAGAGCCCGTGGATGAAGAGCTTTTGAACATGCGGATCTTCCACCTGAACATGGCAAAGCTGCCGCCATCAACTGATGTGTAGGCCCTTCCTATGCTTGCTGCCCCAGCTGATCTTACGGCAACAGCCACTCAAATAACCGATTTTTTGAAATTGACCCTCGACGATATATCGACCCTCGCGCCGGTGCCGATGGACGAATCTACTCTGGTCCAACCCACTGCGATAGATGCCGGAAAGAAAACAACCACAGATCAAATGCTAACCGATATACCTGAAGAAAGCACCGTCGACCAGTCCACATCAAAAGACGTCGTGCCTGCAGAACCCCCAACAATGTTGCCTTCAAGGACGCCTGCCGCGGACCCACCCATTTATTTGGCCACTTCAGCAATTCCGCCCTGACTTCCAATTATTGCCACTGTTGACGCTGCTAGGTATAGTGCTCCTATTCATTTCTCGCAACATATTATTTCAGATCAGCATTGGCTGCAGCCCTCACGGCGTACCACTTCCCGTTGCCACCGCCCGGTATGCTGTTCCCTGAACAGCATTAGATGGATTATCGGGATGCGCTCAAAGAGGAAATACAACATATTTTGCTGCTGCAACCAACTACGGTACCAGTTCCTCAAGTTGCTCAAGTGGCTGTACAGCCCCCTGCAGCACTGCTGCCCCCGCCAGTACCTCAACCATCACCGCCTGTGACTCTATTGCCGCCGACGGGGCCTATGGATGTTCAAACCCCTCAGGCACCCAGCACGTCTGCGCCAGCTTTAGATTGTCATGGCCAACCTATCCGAAAACCCAGAGGTTATGAGCACTCCGTGAAACCCAATCACCACCCAAATTGACCGACTATATTAGCCCATTGCATCGCAATGCCAAAATCCAGAATTGCATGGTATCCTTGAAAAATCTGCTGAAACCAGTGTTCAAGGTTCCGTTTCTGCTGCAGCCCCCGATAGATGTGGAACCAGCCATGTCATCTTCCACATCGCTACAGCCTACAGCTACATCGCTGCTGCTCATGGCCCCGACGTCCGCCACAGCAACTACCATAACACACACCACCCCACTGCCACCCACGGCCTCGACGTCCACCACCGCAACTACCATAACACACACCACACGACTAGCCCCTACGGCCCCGATGTCCTTTCAAACCACTACGCCCGCTCAACCATCATTGGTCATTACGACAGGACCGGTACTCAGAGCCACCCCGCGGCCCCTACCACCCAAAGCTTCGAACCACGCTTGCCGAGCGAGGCCACCATATTGCTGAATTACACAAAGTTCCGAACCACGGATTCACTGCACTGTTTTACAATGGGGACGCCACGTTATCCGCCTTGTATCAATTCATCCATCGAGTTTTTCTCCCAGCAAACCTTGCATGAGATGGATTCCATCAATTTTTTCGGGGGCCTTGGCGTTCGCATCACCATGGCCGTTCACATTTGTGCAAGGAATGCATCACTGGCGCTATATCAATATTTCCGAGCTCACTACCACACTACGTATCAAGAACAACAACCATCTGTATTGCCTGACGTCGCTGGCTTATTCTGCCATGGGTCGCCAGCCTCTGGGCCAAGGAGCTCGGCGTAGTCGATGCCGTCCACACTGCCCATTTGGCACTCTTTTGTATGAAGCGCGAGGCCTAGACAACGCGTTGTGTCTATTACAAGCTTACAACACTGCTGTCAGCTTAATCGACAGCTGGATGGCCTATCCGCAATATTGGCCGTTTGAACAACCCCTGGAAAACGCTGACATCCAGAGAATCTACCTCCAATAACATGGTGAAACCACCCGTCCCGTGCCCCTGCTGCGTTCGCAAGATTTTTCTGCCCAGTGGAACTTGTTGCCACCGAGACCATTGCAGTTAACAGGGTTACCCTGGGACCGCCCCTCTTTGATCGCCACGCAGCTCCCCCCCCCCGCGGCGTGAATCCTCTTTCACCGCTAAGTTCGCAAACTTTCACTTGGTCTTCCCGCCGACGCGATACTGCCGACTAGGGCCGCTATCCTCGCCACTCACATTCCATTCGTTTCGATTTTTTTGATTTTTTTCCCACATTTCTCCACACATTTTATTAATACCATCATTCTTCTAGGAAAAATCTAAACCGAAAGTATTACAAATTATCTCTAGAATACATTGTCCAACATTTCGGTAACTTCTTTTTTCAAAAATTCTCTGGCGTGACGCATCGGAAGTTAAGTGTGCATGGTTTTCATGATTTGAAGTTTCTCATCTATTCATCAATTAGTAATCTTCAATATTAGGTTCGGATTTTGTCGAAAATTGAGCTACAATATTGATCTTCATGAATTCTTTCTCTCACTTCAAGTTTTCTGAACTTTGTAAACACAAATTTTGTTATTGGGAAACTGCCCGATTTTTGACTGAAAATGCAAACCTTTTATTTTAGAGATAAAGGTTGAAAAGGCTAAATTTCCAGCATTCTAGAAAATCAAAATGTAGAAATTGAATCAAATGAAAAATCGATTGAAATCTATAAATCATCAGCTCTAAATACCAGAAATGACAGCAGCAACTATTAATTTTGTCTAATCAAGCTAAAATAACGTTTTTGAGCTAGAAAAACGGGTACTTTACATTATTTTCCTAGCAATCTATAATTTTCGCTCATTTCAGATTTTTCAATTTATTTAAACTTCGAACGGAAAAAATTTTCGTGTGCGGAAAAAATTTTGGGTCATTTCCGCACGGTGCGGGATTGAGCAAAATTAATAGTTGCTGCTGTCATTTCTGTGATTAGAGCTGAAGATTTATAGATTTCAATTGATTTTTCAATTGACCCAATTTCTGGATATTTATAGCCTAGAACATTGGATAGTGAATCTTCTTAATCCTCATCCCTGAAATAAAAGCTTTCCATTTTCCGTCGAAAATCGTGTATTCATTTTCCCAATGGCACTAAGTTGAGAAAACTTCAGGCGAAAGAAACTATTCATGAAGGGCAATAATAAATTTCAATTCCCAATTAATCCAAACCGACTGTTGAAGATTACTGATCGATAATCGAGATGCAGAACTTCAAATCATGAAAACCATACAGGTTTAACTTTTCCGGTACGTAAGCACTGGAGAATTTTTGAACACAGGAGCTACTGAAAATTGGAGAATGCATTCTAGATATAACTTCTAATACCCTCAGTTTAGATTTCCCCTAGAAAAATGATGCTATCAAATATGGAGAAATGTGGGGAAAATCAACAAATTTATATTCATCGTGAAATTTCCAATTCTCACTATACAGTATAAACACTTTAACACTATAAACACAATAAAGCAAACTTTTGAACTAATAAATTGTACAAAAATGCACCTTTTTATCAATGCCAGCAGTAGAAATTCCCCCCAAAAAAATCCGTTTTTTTCGGAAAATGCCCAAAAATGTTTCCACACAGCCCAAAAACAGTCCGCACTGTGCGGCAAAAGACCCTGATTGTATCTCTGGCAGCCTCCTATTTTTTTGTTTTTCTCCTTTTTATGATTTCTGTTTTATTGTGTTATTTGATTTCAATCCTTGTCAGTTATAATAACTTTGTCAATAATTCCTTCCGTGATCGTTCAATTTCGATGCGCACAGTGTTTTTTTAATACAGAGTCTGTACTGGATCGTTAAAATTTGTTCGTTTTCATAATCTGGAATATGTCTGCATCTGTTGTGTCTCGTAATAATTGCTTTCGATTTTTTGTTTCTGTCAAGTATCATCTATTTCTTAGGCAACTATACCGAAGCTTTGCCATTCCACGAGCTATTATTGACCAAGGAGCCAGGAAAACTATGTAATCATAAAGCACTGATCAAGTGTCTTTTACATTTGAACCAATCGAATTTGGCGCTTCGATATTTGGATGGGTTGATAAAAAAGACGTGAACTTTTACTCTAAGTTCATTTTGCTATCTCGCTCCAACATTTTTCAATTTTCAGCCCAGATCTGGAAGGCAAAATCCGTCCTTACAAAATAGAAACACTGTGTAAATTAGCTGATTGGGACACTCTGACGGCAGAACTTGACAAGGTAAAATGATATTCATTCCATGACTGTCATTCTTATTCATGAAAGTTACCATTACCTGGCCGACATTTTTAATCCAAAGTTTCATTCCCTATTTGGAAATTGTTGATTTTTTATCTTTGTTATTACTATCGCTACTATTGTTGTAGGCGAAAATTAGCATAGCGTCAATCCGAGAATATTGCCCCAAATTATTGAAATAACATCTCATACCGTTTTCAGAACGAAACATTGAACACATGGGGTCAAAATGTTGCCGACCTGCTTCAGTCTTCGAAAAAGAATGACGTAGATTTTTTCGGCAAAAAACTGGAAACTGTTCGCAACCACGTAGTTCGCCGTTTGCAAACTACGATCTTAGGTTCATCCGCTTACGATCGGGCCTATAAACATATTTTGAGGTTAGATCTGTCAGTCTTTGTTTGGCTTGGCTATGGTCTTCACCCATCTTGTCTTTAATTTTGTACGAAGATTATATGAATTTTATATTGGTATAATTTTAGGCTTCACATGATCTCAGAAATATACCAAGGAATTACGATTTTCTCACAATCGGCTAAGGCTGCCGACCCGAAAGTTTCGGCGTCAGAATTAATTGATATTTGGGATAAAAGGTTCGATGCCGTTCAAGTATGCATAAACTGCGTTTTACTAAACCTGTAGTACATTGAAAAAAACGATGCGGCAATTTTAAGGCTTCAGCCGACGTTCAAAATTGTGTTTTGGAAACTAGGCGTCAAATTTGGAGTTTATTCGATACAAAATCAAACGAAAATAACGACTTAATCAGTAAAAGCATTAAGAGAAGCTGGTTACAAAGTCTTCAAATCGCTAGAAGGTAAGGCGGGTGGCGCCTCAAGATTCGCACATTTGGCATACAAATTATATTATTATTGCAGGAGTGGTCATCTCCAATCAGCTGTTAGTCTTTTGGCAAAAGTTAAGGCGCTAAATTTGCCAGAAGCGTTCGAGGAAGAGGCGAAAATTCTATGGATGAAGGTCAATTTCGTTTTCCTCATTTAGTTTTCGGAAATAATACTCTCTCAGTTTTTTTCGTGCTTTGATTTTATGTTTCTTTGTCCAATGTTTCTTTACTTTCTTCAGGGAGAAAAAGATTCTGCCACGAATTGTTTATCGAGAGGAATCAATGAGCATTACAGACATATTCTAAATGGAGAATCGAATAAATCGAATTCACATGCGTCGGTTAATCAACGCCTAGCTTTTGCTAAGGTTTGTTGTGCAGGTCTTTCCATAGGGTTTAAAGAAAGATAGGTTTGGTTTGGCCTGAACTTGTTAGAGCTATTCCTTGGCTAGACCTCGGATATTGCTCAACAGTTCAGTCCCCCAGACCGTGCAACAACAACTACTAACTTACCTTCTCTGAGGGGCCTCACAACGGCTCCTCCTAGCCTCCCAGGAGAGAAAGACTTCTCCTCAGGAAATAACTTACCTGAAGGATCCCTAGAATGGTCTTCCTTCTGCTTGCCGCCTGCAAGCACCTGCGCCTGGGCCTTTGGCCCTTCGCTGCTACCGTAATCGACGCTAAAATAATATACAAGTATTATATAACAAATAGTAAAAAGAAGGCGGACGAACCACTGGAGAATTTATGCAAATTAAAACAATAAGGTCGGTGAAAGGTTTTACTAGTGGACTAACCATAAACTAACCAAGAAATATAATAATAAACAAGAATGAGTTTTCATAATCATTTCCGTCTTTCTGTGGTGCTCCGTTGCTATGCAAATGTCTGCGCCACCGGTCGTCCACTTCGTTGATTTGCATGTCGACTTCCCAATCGCGACTTTGCCAGCAACAGGGTGCCCAACAGGTTCGAATGGCTTCTTTTTTTAGAAATGTTCATATTCGTGTTCACATTTTTATGCAGAAATTATAGAATGAGACGTCATGCATTACTCATTCCAACTAAGTCATCGTATTTTAGAATTCAACTTTTTATGCGTGTGTACGTAACGTCAAATGATTTAAATTTTTAGTTTGCTGGCAGCAATCCTCAAATGATGATAATCCAAATTTCACTCTACCATAATCATTTCAAGAGAAAGTTCTATCCGGTATTTTAGCGCAACTAATAAGCCACCATGCTTACAGGTCCAACTGAGAATGGCAAATTACGCCAGAGAAGGTTTATCGCATGAGTTTGATGACATAACTAACATGTATAACATAGCTATTGACGCGTGCCCACAATTGGAAGATGCTCATTATTATCTGGCTGTGCATTTCGATCAGCTCCACAGCAGACCGACTTATAAATCCCAAGTTAGAAATTCTCAGATCATAATTTTTTGTGATGCTCCGAAAGTGCATCGTTTCTTCCAGGAATGGTGTTCTTTTCGCTTGAAAGTCCTCGAAAGCTACGGTACCGGTTTGAGATATGGATCGAAATTTTTGCATCACGCTCTGCCAAGGATGCTGACATTGTGGCTTGACGCTTCATCCAAAGTAATTTGAATCAGCGCGAGAGCGCCACTCTCTAGATTATGTTGAATCAAACCGCCAAATACGAATTCCATGTGGAATTTTTGTAAAATCTTCTGCATATCGCTATTTTTGTGTCAATATTGCCGTTTATTACATCAATAATATGAATCCTACATTTCTGATTTGAAGAATATTTAACAAAATACCTTGAATAGTTTTTAAAATCATAGGTTTTATTTAATCCTTCCTGATTACTACATTTTATTATAAATTTCATACTTCGGGTATTACCTCGAAAAAATGGGAATTTCCATTGAATCCTCACATTCTTTTGGCACAAACTAGCATAAACATGCAATGTGACTCTTTCAGCTAATCTGTTCCACGGATTTGTCATCTCATAAATCGTCCACCGCGCTTTCCGACAGTAAAACCGCCAACGTATCGCAATTCAATTCTTTGATGCGGAAGTTTGGCCAGATTTTGCCCTCTTATCAATTATATTCGTCTTTTTCGCAGCTAGTTTCAAGGGTGCCGCATGCTAATCGCGAAACTACAGAGGTTTTGAAAGTAAATTTTTTTCTAGTTCCATTGTGTTGTTTTGAACGATATTTTATAAAGCTTAGTAAAAGTGCGTACGTAGGTATTTGTTTCTGAACTCATGCGCAATGATCTGCTTTTTAAAATGCACTTTCTGAGAATTTCGATCACGTCTGTGTTGTGCCTGAAAATCAGATGTTTGTTATTCATTCCGCGTGAAAGAAAATTCGCCTGGCTACAATATCTTAAATTTTCAATTTTTGGCATTTGTTGATTTATGTACGCAATTGATAATACCTCACTCCAGACACGGATTGGGGCGTTTCGGCGCCGTCCAGTACATTTTTCCTTAGAAAAAGATGATATTGTAGGGTTTTGAAGAAGTAGGTGACACAGATTTTAAAAGATTTGTGATCATTTGATGTTTTCGGACTTATGAAAAGTCAAATTCTGAATGAATCGTACTGTATTGAGCAAAGCAAGTATTTGATGTTTCTGTTATATCTTCCACTTTCCCTTGTTACACTTATTTTTTCGTTCTTCGAATGCTTTCTCTATTTACGTTCTTACATATAGATACGTTCCTCTTAATTTTCATGATACAGTTACTTGTTTCCATATTTGATTTTTTTATTTTCTAGTTTGCTCTACAGTACGCATATTTTGTATTTTTCTATCTCGCGGATTTCCCTACAGTAGCTTTGATTGTCCTCTTTTTCACTTATTTGTATTTTTCAAAGTTTCCGCTTTATTCCGTCAGTTTTTCACAACAAAAACGTGTCCAATACCGATTTACACACAACTGGACGGTAAATTAGTGTTTTTGATCGAAAGTTAAAAAATCAGCAATTTTTTATCGCAGATCACAAATCATTTTTCATCATGTTCAGTTGGTTACCCTGAAAAACTGAGCATTAATATATCGACCCGTTTTATCTATCATTATTATGGTTCAATTTCTCATAATTTTGCCGACCACAGATGCACTTCGGCCGATAGTTGACATATCTTTTTTCAAAAAGTAAACGTTCAATTTTATAGAAATCGGCCTTGTTTCAGGAAATTATTGCCAGAACTATCTTCACCTATGGACAGCAATGCTTATGGACGTTCATCGCTATTTCGCGATCATCCGTTATCAAACGCCGTGAAATAGCCGAAGAAATATTCAAATTGGTTGGTAGGACGAATCCGGCTATGGCGAAATTGATCAACGATTTTCAAAAACTACGGGATTTATTACAACGAGTTTGCTTCCATAAAGATAATTCGTTTAGATCGGCCCCATTGAAAATGAAAGAACGCTTTCCAGAACTTTTTTCGCTGTTTGAAGACAGTAAGTCTGCAATGAATGATTCACCCAAATTCAGAAAATTGGAATGTTGAGGGTTTTTCAATATGTGCAGCGTTAAGGTATGTGTGTCCCTTGACAGTCGTCTCAATCTTTATAGCGAAGAAATTCACAGATTTTTATTGCCGAAGTTAAAATCTCATTTAGACTTCAGAATTTCCTTACAGTTAACCTTATGCGGATATTCATGATCTTTTTTTAAGCGAAGTTTAGCCGAATCATAGTTCCCTTACAATCATTGATGGACGTTACTCTACCCATACCATCGGACAACGACAAAGCAACCGGTGATAATTTTAATCCATTCCCGAATATGACTATTTATATCGAAAGTTTTGACAATTACGTTGAGGTAATGCAAGAGGAAAATCTACGATAGGCTAATTTATACCATGAAACGGAAAAGCGTATCATTGTACAGATTAAGTATTAGATCACATGGCTCAGACCATGTTATGTCTTGTCATCAACTTAATCAGTTTATTCCAGGTTCGAACAAATGCTTTCTTGAAATATTTTGTCGAAGATTTCTAAAATACTTATTGTACGAGTATTTTCAGGTATTTCCCACCTTACAACGACCGAAAAAAATTGGCATGCGTGGGTCAGATGGCAAACAATATTACCTATTGTGCAAACCTAAAGACGATTTACGAATCGATAAACGCGTTATGGAATTTGCCTCATTGGTCAACGTATTTTTGTTGCGTTATCCGGAAACCCGCCGACGACAATTGAAAATCCGCACTTATGCAGTAGTACCACTAAGCGAAGATTTCGGAATTTTAGAATGGGTACCCAACTTGGAAGCCATACGATCTGTTTTATTGGCCATCTACAAAGAACGCGGAGCAGGTAAACTTCTTGGAAAATTCGCGTAGGATAGGCATCTGCAAAAAAGGCGCAGCTGCTAATTTTTCTTTGCACGACTAAAATTTTCGTTAGCGCAGGCCCAACTTCATTAGCTCCGCAGCAAAAAATAATAGACTATATTTATTTCTTTTTCGAATTTTGACTTAATTCTTCAATAAACGTCTTCCCCACTAAACATATACCAATAGATGACTGCCTCCCTTGCCAGACTCCATTTTCCACTCCGGCGAGTTTTAACAGCCGCTAATGCATATAAGGCCACAATATTTTGGAATCGTCAATATTTTTTTAAGTTGCTTCGTTAATGAAGGATTGATCAAATCTGTTTGTGATTATTACGTGTTTGAAGAATCACTCACGTGATTTGTATATTCCACTTCCCGTTCTGCTATGTTTTCAATTTCATGGCTCACTTTCGGCATAATTTTAGGCTTGTCAAACGATAAACTCCGTGATTTATGCCACAAATCTAAACCAGACGTCGAAAAATTGGATATTTTCTTCAAAAAACTTTTGCCTTATTATCCTTCGGTGTTTAGTTTATGGTTTAGGCGAACATTCGTCGATCCAATTTCGTGGTATAACGCTAGAACGAATTACGTTCATTCTGCGGCTGTTATGAGCGTCGTGGGATTCATTTTAGGCTTAGGGGATCGACATTTGGAAAATATCTTGCTCGACAAAGTGATAGGCGATTTAGTGCACGTTGACTTCAACTGCCTTTTTAATAGGGGCGAAGAGTTGGAGGTACCTGAACTGGTGCCTTTTCGATTGACGCATAATATGGTTGAGGCAATGGGACCTCTGAGTTTCGAGGGACCTTTCAGGTGAAAAGTTAGAACTTTTTTTCATTCCTTTTTTTTCAGCGCAATGTTCTATCAGTTTATTTTTCCGCTAGAGTATCGGATATAAGATTATTTATTTGAATTCAATGAAATTGAAAATGTGTATGTATTTAAAAGTATGAGTCATCATGTGAATCAAAAAACGAAAATACGTGACGGCTTTTGCAGTGCATATGTTTCTCTAGAAACACTTCGAAATCATGAAAATTTTATTAGCTAAACAATGAACCTTTTTTTTATTAGCGGTAGTTATTTGATTCGATAATTATTGTTGAAATTCAGCCAGCTGTTCATCTTTTAAATTTCTTCCACTAACGAAAATGCTTCGAATTTTTTATTTAAGCAAATTGATAAATCTATCCTTTCGATATTATCACACGCCCAAATTTACTAATTCTTACATAGATATTAAAAACTTGGGTGTGAAAAATTGGAAAAACCGTGATTTTTACTTTACGTCTTTTCAATCACCCGATCCGATTTCAGTGTGATTTTTGCTAAGTACTCAATGTTTCTCTATGGCTACCGAAAAAATTCAATTACTTTTGAACTCGATGTCTGCATTCATTTATTGCTCTAAATAGCGTATTATATGTATTTCAGGAAAACTTGCGAAGCAACTATGCGAATCGTACGCAACGAAAAAGAAACGCTACGAACAGTTTTGGAAACATTTTTGTACGATCCGTTGGTCGAATGGCGCAAACACGATGAACGCGCCAAACAGCAACAATTGAAGCAAGAATCTTCGGCATTGCAGCAACCACAGCAGTCAGCCATTCAGCCGCATCAGAAAATATCCTTGATTGATTCAGTGAGCGATAAAGCTCAACAGCATTTGAGAAATATAGATTTCCGTCTGAGTGGTTGCGTGGCGTCGCGAGCCAACGACTATGGCACGCCGTTGAGCGTCGAAGGTCAAATTAATAATCTGATTCGTCAAGCGACCGATCCTAAACTTCTGAGCAAGATGTACGTTGGGTGGGCGCCTTATATGTGATTTCTTGTCATTTGACGACGAAAAGACGAGTTGTGTTGTGGTCTGATAATCTCTTATCCGGTGGGTAGATATCCAGTCTTCATACTTCGGTAGAGCCAAAACTTATATGCAGCTTTTATCTACAGAGTAGAATTCACTGACTTGACCTGTCATGCATTTCTTTCAACTATCGAAATTTCAGTGTGTATTTGAAAGTAAAAAATTTTCTATAATTGAAAAATTTCAAATCACTAGACAATTCGTATCGTAAAAGCAACTTTTGAGCATGCAGAAATACAACCTTGACTTCAATCTTGGTGAGTCAGGAAATTGGTATCCTGCCTTCATGTGAACTCTCATATGGAATAGAAACGGACATCTAACGAAAGAAATGGATATACCCCCAACCAAGGCCCCATTTCATAAAGTATTGTTGTTTTTTCATTCGCATTCTGTGAATCTCCTAGTTTGTTATTCGCTTCGTTTTTGTTAATTTTGTCAGATCTTTTCTGTTCGTTTGTTGAAATTTTACAAATTTTCTGAATAAAATTGAAATATATGTCCCACTTCTTGGTGCTGGAATTTGAAATACAAAATTGTAGTATTTCGTGGTCTTCATTTAATAATACTGTGGAATTGGTGATTTTGTCTGTGACGATGCGCGACTTTCGCGCATTTTCCTCTGAACCCGTAGACTTGATGTTGCTCACCCAACTCACGGGCCCAGACCTGAATTTTTGTGACGGCCACTGCTGCAGTCGCAACAGGCGATGCAGGGATGTGCAGTCGGTGGTAAAGAAGCTACCACCCGGTGTGCGAGAACGGTTACATGTTTATTGCAAGTAGCTTCGGTTGATGGTTTTCTGCAGAGTTCTTAAGCATATCCTGTAAGAGTTACGTCCTGTCGGTATTAGTGTAGTACGTGCACCGGACTTTATATTTTGTGAACCATTGTGAAATTTGCATATGTAACATAGTAATCTAGGTGAATCGATACCGTGGAGTTCAAAAATCATGTCAATTTTTTCCTACACTAAGCCGATGTCGTTCTACAGTACACTTTTCACATAAAACTCAAAAATTAATATGAAAACTACGCAATTAACAGCTTTAAAAAGTAAAAATAACACTTTACACATTACAAATTTTGCATCCTGTTGTTTAAACGCTTACTGTAAATTTATACTTTCTGAGAAATTATTTATCCTGCACTTATTATAATTAGTTTAGTTGTATTTATTTTATGATTATTTATTCATGGTATAAGAATTAAATCGTAGCTTAGCTAGGTTGGATGGTTTAGCTCAATCGGTTAGGCGCTCGCTTCGAACGCAACAGTCTGCAGTTCGAAACCATCCGGAGACGAAAAAATTTGCGGAAAAACAATGTCGAATAAGTCCGGTGCACGTACTACACTAATACCCGTCCTGTCTCCCTGTACACTGCAACTTAACCACCTGATGAGCATTCGATGATTTAATAACCGTAAGTCGATGAGTAATGTGAACGTGTGTTCACAGTTTCGATGATTTTTTGCCATTGGAACGAACCAAAGAAGCGCATCACTCGTGTGTGTATGCAGCTTCATTTCTTTTCAGGCCGTTAGCTTTTCTTAAAGACATGGATGGTGCTACAGTAATTGCTCGTTCGCTTCAGAGCCAAGTATGTAAATTGTTCTTTCATAGCAGAATTTCTATTCTAATCTTAATGGGATAAATCGTTCCACAAGTATTTATCTTGAAAGATTTTACTGAAGAAAGTGTGCGGAACGTGTATGATGTTTCTGGAATTGACTTGGCTGATGAATTTTGACCCTGCAATTCGGATCTCATGGACATCGGTACCACGCAGAAAAGTGATAAATCCAGTTTTTACTATTTTCCAGGTCTACTTGCACATTTCTTTCAAATGTAAAGGTTATATATTCAATTCATATATATAACTTTTAAAATTCAAATCATGAAATATGAAATTTCGATATTTGGTCAGATTTTCAACTTTGAATCACTATATCCTCAAAACAATAAAAAGTGGATTTATCACTTTTCTGCATGGTACCGACGAAATATGTCTGTTGCTTCGGCGCTGCATCTTTTTGATTTTCTAGGACTGTAAGTCCGACTTCTTATTTGAGGGTATAGAACATGCCTTCGGCGTGGTTGGTATACCTGTTGTCGAGGCTGCAATGGCAATGCAAAGCGTGGGCATCAAATTCATTGCCATGCGAAATGAACAATCGGTGAGTGAAGCACGCGGTTGAGTTCACTTCTCCAGACACATACATAATTAGCTAGAGAAAAAGAGCAAAGGCCCGTTCTTAGTGATGTCCAAGTCATACACGTAACGGAGCCCCGAGGTCTGGGGGGGTTGGGCCACTTTTTTGGGGCCGGGGGTCAGTAATTCCCAAAATTTTGGGGGAGGGGTCTCTGAAGGAAAAAAATCGATATTTTCACGAAAAAAGTCCGAGAAAACAGTTCTAAAAATAGTAATTTTTGTCTAAAAAATGATAAAAAATGTATTTATGTCGCGAAGCGCCGAGAAAATGGACGTTTTTGACCATTTTTTGTTTAAAAATTGACATTCTTCATCAAAAAATTGACATTTTTCCGACCAAAAGTATGGGGGTGCTATGGCTACCCTATGGCTTGCCATAGGATTGGAAAATCCTGGGGGGCGGTCGCTCAATGGCTAGCCATATGGTCGACGATTTCTGGGGTGAGGTTCCCATAGCACTCCCCCCCCCAATTACATGTATGGTCCAAGTACCAGTGTTTTAGTATGTTGAGCATTGGGACGAATTTGAATAGGTAACAAAAGTTATTCTTCTTGGGCAACTGAACTGAAAAATCAGACAAAATTTCAATTGGAATTTATGATGAAAGTGTGGTCAGAGAATCCCAGTCAATTCCATTCAGAATTTTAGCCGTAATATTCAAGTCCAAGGCTATCAAGACGTTGTTTCACAGTGATTTTTTGAAAAATACGTGAGTAGAAAGCTGAATTCATGTCACATACAGAGAACATCATTGCATTGCCCACCGTATTAAAATCATCGGTGCCAAAGTGGATACCACCGGTCGACGGGTGCCGCTGACGGTATCTGGGAGAGCCCTACCTACTTATATCTATATTGAAATAATATAAACATGTTTAGGTATTGCAGGACACTGAGCGAGGCCAAATTTCGTTCATAAAATTTTTACGAGGTTTTGTGCAGAGATTTCGATTGTATAGGTATCAAAATCTCATCAGAATATGCTGACAAATACTGTTCAGACAGACCGTGCTGGAACCTCGCCTCGAGCCGAATTATGAGTTTCAAAGAAATTTTTTCGGCAGTGCGTCCCGTCCTTGGCCATGTCGCTGGAACAACAGTGCATTCTACCTAATTTTCCAATGTAACACTTCCAGTCCCTCGATTGAAATTTTGTGTGCATCAACTCTTTGAGAAATTTTTTTGCTGTGAAATAGATAGCTCTTGATTAATTCAACAAGATTGCCAGATATGGTCATATCCAATGCGAATGACATTCAAAACGATGGTTTTTTGGACAGTGAAACGTTTTGGCGCAGGCACTTTTGCGTGAGGCCGATTTGGTGCGCGACCATTCTGCATCGTCATTTTTGCGCAAGACTTGTTTTTCGGTCAATTTCATTTTTTGAATGGGTTTTCACTAAATTTTTAATGATATGGACATGGTACAGAAAGAATGACAGTGTTGACTGCTACTGAATTTCGCTGTTCAACTTGTCTGATGTCATTTTTAAATTGAGGTCTCTTCTCATTTCATTTTGCGATCCATAAAATGCCAATTTCGTTTAGTTTAAGCTCTTTGGCCTGATTGATCCTGTTAAACCCAAAAATTTGGCTTGCACTGTAGAAGCTCAATAAGTCAGTCTTTCAGAACTCATACTTCCTAGCTGTTTGCACTCATGTTTCCGGTAGTCAGAAAATGATTTTAATCGTTCATTTATACTGAACTGCAAAAAATCTTTGAATCGTGGCAACCCTTCTTGACTTTTAAAAAGTGTTTACCACCGAACTATTTTAGAGTATCCGAACCATCAAGTCGGTGAGAGTGAACCCCGATAACTTTTCCATCAAATCGGTTTTAGTTCATCAGTCACCAACGTTTCGCTTGCTTTGTTACTTTTTCACTTCGTATCGCTTCATTTTTATTTTCCCTCATCCAATAATCCAATAAAGCTTATTCTTTTGGATTTCTTCATTCTTCTACTGGAGTTTTGTGCACTTTTTTTTCTTCGTTGATGTTTCTGCGTTTAGCTCTATATTATTTTTGTATTTTCTTCACGCTTTTATTTTATATATTATTTCATTCCTTGATGTTTATTTTCAGTTCCAATTTTCAAAGTGAAAAGCATCATACCTCTGCTATAAACAGACTTCAGGTAAGGGAGCTAAATCATAAGTTGAGGTGATAAAGAGAACGTAGATTTTCTTGTTCGCGCCAAATCGTCCATGCGCCGCAGTGACCAGTGCACCAAACTGGCTACGTCAAAGCGTCACATCCCTTTTCTCGGATAACTACTTAATTTTCCATTCTCCAAGGCCTGCTACGCCGCTCAAGCTATGGGCTATCTTAGTGGCAAGTAAGCATAATCGATTTTAAATGTACGTAGTTTTGGTTGTTTGTTCTTTTATAGACCGGCAGTGTGCCTCGTTGTTTCCGGGCCTGGTCTTTTGCACGCCTTGGGTGGAATGGCCAATGCGTCTTCGAATTGCTGGTAAGCTAGAATGATATAATGTTGAGGACCACTGTTACATACTTCAATATAGGTTCTCAGTTGATGTTTTGAGAAAATATTCAACTAATTTTCTATTCACTAGTACTGATTTGCGTAAACCTCAGTACATATCAAAACAGCTGCTGTCAAACTACTCAAGAAGTGTCCAAGAGGTTCGAGTCGAAGCTTCAGATTTGAGCCACGAAACATGTTTTTTGTTTTTTCTTTCGTAGTGCTGATCCAATTAGTATTAGTAGTATTATCATAAACACATTTTTGCAGTGCATTGTTACTCACATGTACGAAGAAATTAATGTTACGCAAGGCATCCCTCGTTATAGTATTATGGTTTAGCTGTTCTTTGATCAGAGCAATAAATCTCAGTGCCCAAGCTCTCAGTATCTGGAAATCGTTATTAAAAGGAAACTTTTAAAACATAAAACACCATTTTTCTAAGAGAATAAAAGTGAATTAGAAAATATGAATAAAACTTTTTTTTAAAGCTTTCAATTTTTGACGTGCATCATTGTTATGAAAATGACACTATATGTACTTGAAAACCGAGAAAAAGCGTGATGTAACCGGGAAAACTCGGGAATTTCAATTGTGAAACTGATGGTCGCCCTGTGTCATTCAAAATTCCAAATTTTGTGTTCTTCGTCGTTCGTTCTTTTTTATTTTCGTTTTCTGTTCTTTTGATCTCTTTTATTTCCCTCCGTATTTTTGGAAATTTATTTTTTGTCTTTTTATCTTGTAGATTTCTGCATGCATGCATACAAGGAAGACCTATATTCCTGTATAAAGTGCCATAATGTTTTTACCTCCGTATTTGTATCAAATTCTTTATTTTTTTGTTATTGTTATTTTGTTTTTTTTCATATTCTCTACTCCGCTTTCCTTGAATGACGCGTCTTTTCTTAGTCCACTTTTTATAAAATTTTTGTAAAACAAAAAGTGACACAAATACATACTGACTTGTAAATCGTCTGCACAAGGAATCCACTTCCTGTTCTGTAAAAAATTCTGTGTGTCTGAGGGTCTGTTTACTCAAAAATTTTCAATTACATACATGCATGTAACGGAGGCCCGAGGTCTGGGGGAAGGGTCAATAGTTCTCAAAATTTTGGGGGGAGAGGTCTTTCAAAGAAAGAATCGATTTTTTTCGCGAGAGAAGTGTGAAAAATGGTTCAAAAAATAGTAATTTTTTCTAAAAAGACCGAGAAAATGTATTTATGACGCGAAGCGCCCAGAAAATTCACATTTTCGACCATTTTTTGTTCAAAAATTAACATTTTTCATCAAAAAATTGACATTTTTCAATATTTTTCTGACCAAAAGTATGGGGATTCCTACGGATACCATATGGCTAACCATAGGATTAGAAAATCCTGGGGGAGCGGTCGCCCAATGGCTAGCCATATGGACGACGATTTCTGGGAGAGTTCCCATAGCACTTCCCCCCAATTATATGTATGGTTACATATGACGTGCTGTTCTGTAGAACGTTATAGAAATATAAAATAATACTTGTCTCTCGGTTTATTATTTAAAAGCATTCCAAGAAAAATAGACTCATATGTTCCTTAGTAATCGTTTCTGATCCCCAAACTTCAAACATATAATGTTTACCTCAAATTAAGGCCCGTTCTTGTTGTGGGAGGATCATCTGACATCGACTTGGAAGGTTCAGGTGCATTCCAGGAGTGGCCGCAGGTAAAACTTTCTTTCGAAACACAGTAAATAGAATGTTTCAATGTTACTAATTTTCTTGTGTTACGTATTCCAGGTTGAAGCGGCCAGACAGTTCTGTAAATACGCCGCCAGATTAACGTCGCTTAAACGTGTTCCGTTTTTGTTTGAACAAGTATAGAAATTACTATCACTAGATTCGCAATAATTTCCATTTGGGTTTCAGGCTATAAAAGTGGCTACCTATGGTCGACCCGGCCCTGTATATGTGGATATTCCAGGAAATTTAATAACAGGAAGGACTGACGATATAATCAAGTTAGCATACTTTTTGATCTGAATAAGTCTGCTTTTGAACTCGGTTCCTTTCATTTCTGTCCTGTTTAGTCTTCGATCAGTAAGAAAATTTTTTTGCACATGCGTTCTCGTTTTTAAGTTTCGGTTCTCCTCTACCAAAACCACCGGAAATGTTGCCACCTGCTGATGAATTGGAAAAAGCCGCTGACTTGCTCAAAACGGCTCAAAAACCGCTAGTGATTGTTGGGAAAGGTCATTTACGGATTCTATTTTTTCATATTTTCATTTCTGGTTTTTCTATCAGGTTGCAATTTGTTCGAAGCGGATAACTGTGCTGAAGTTTTGCGAAGTTTCATAACGCACAGGCATTTGCCGTTTTTACCTACACCAATGGGCAAAGGTATTATTCCCGACGATCATGAATTTTGCGCTGCCGCTGCGAGATCTTTGTATGCAGATCTTCTTCAGCTGCGCTTGAATTCAACTTTATACTTTCTTTTCCTCCTATTCTTTGTCGTAGAATCTTACGGGAAGCGGACCTAATCCTACTAGTTGGTGCTCGACTGAATTGGATTTTACACTTTGGACTTCCACCGCGATTTTCAGAGAATGTCAAAATAATTCAAGTAAAATATTCTAAACTTTTTTCCATAATTCGTTTAAAAATATTTGGAAATTTTCGACGTCGTTTTGATTTTCTGGTGCTACTAAATTTTTTTGTGAGTGGAATAAATTTCGAAATTTGTATGAAAAATATATGGCATCAAAGGAGCTTCCAAGCTTTGAGGTGTCGGCAAATATTAAAATTTTTCGGTGCGAGAGGCATGATGTTTCTGTACTTCTTTACTTCTTTTCATTATCAACGTTTGAAGTTTTTGTTTTTATTTCCTATTGCTGATTTTTAGATAGATGTTTGTCCAGAAGAATTTCATCATAATGTTAGAACAACCTGTTGTTTATTTGGCAGCGCGAGACTTGTTGTTAGCAAGGTGAGTTTGATTTGTTGTCGATTTATATACAAAGGAGAAAGAATATTATCTGAAATGTTACCTACCTAAACTTCTCGCATCCTTTCTTCATGTTCGTCCTTAATTTTTAGAAAAAATGTTACAGGGTCTATTTGATCCTTTGAAAATTTGTCGTTTGGCATCAACCTCAAAACATTTTTTCTTTGTTCCTCAATCTATAGCTTCACCATATACTTGATGGGTGGAAGTATGACACAAGTTCACAATGGTGGCAACAGATTCGGGCAAATTGTGGAAAGAATCAAGGATCTGTCGAGGTGAGGCATTACTTGATGAACTTTCATTATTTCTGGGTAGCAAAATTTTTGTTTGAAATACATGCAATAGGGCTCCGAGGTCTGGCGGGTCGGACGACCTTTTTTGGGCCGGAAGTCAGTTATTCCCGAAAATTTTAGGGGGGAAGGGTCTCTGAAGGAAAAAAAATTCGATTTTTCGCAAAAAAAAGTCGAAAAAAACGGTTAAAAAACCGTTACAAATGTATTCATGGCGCGAAGAGCCTAAAAATTGACGTTTTTGACCATATTTTGTTTAAAAATTGGCATTTTTCATAAAAAAATTGACCTTTTCAGTATTTTTTCAACCAAAAGTATTGGGGGGCCCCTATCATATATGCACATGTGGCGGGGGTTGTGGGGTTTTGATCCCCAGCAGATTTTGATTGACCCTCAGCAGATTTTTGCTGATCCCTGGCAGATTTGAACCATCCGCAATCATCCAGATGACGGAAGAAAATGAGTAAGAGGAGAGAAAATCGTCATAAAAATAGAAATGATGCTGTAGTTCAACAACTTTTGTAAACAAAGCGTACTTGATTCCATAGAAGTAATATTAAAACTTTAAAGTGTTGCCTAAGCAAATAATTTCACATATCAGACTTATATAGGTTGAACAATATGCTGTTTGGATGTTGAAAGACCTTCGTTTTCGTTATCAAGAACGAAACAGAATTTTCTATTCCACCCCTTGTCCTGGCTGAACCTCAGCAGAATTTATATGCTGTGCACGTATGGCCCCTAGGACTGCCAAATGGCTAGCCATGGGGTTGGAAAATCCTGACGGAGCTCGCCCAATGGCTATCCATATAGCCAACGGTTTCTGGGGGGGGGGGGATTCTATAGCACTTCCCCCCCCCCAATTACATGTATGCTTGAAATACGTTCTTTCTCGAATTTTAGGGCTTTGCTGTGTGTATAAAGACAAGGCTCTCTTACACACATGCACGGTAAGAACCATCCAGGGGAGAGAGTCCTCGAATTTTTTATCGAAGGGCTGGGAGCAGCGAAAAACCATCAAAAATTCCGCAAGCATGTTTTTCATACAAAATATGCATAAAAATCATCAAAAAGGGATAAAGTTAAGGGGGTTTGACGATTTTTTTCGGGCTAGGGGGGTGTCCAGGGTCTCAGGTATACCCCTTATGTGCAATTATGCTCTCTTAGAAAGCACTTATTTGTTCTTTTCCTAAATGTTATAGCCTTATTTTTTCGATGTTGGAATATTTGTTTTGTGTTTTAGAAAATGAGTGGTGATTTATCCGAACCACTAAATTATTACGCTGCTTACAGACCGGTAGGATTTCGTCAGTATCGTTTCTGGTACGCATAAATTGGAATATTTTTCGGCTTTTAGATACGAGATTTGCTACCCAAAAATGCATTCATCATTAACGAAGGCGCCAATACGATGGATATTGGGCGTACGATGCTTCCAAATTTTCTGCCGAAACATAGGTATGCTTCAAGTATAGATTCTGCGTAGTTTGTCAATTTAATTATGTTTCGTTGAATTTTATTTTAAAAATTTCCAGTAATTTATCCTAATGTTGTTTTTTTGAAAAATGTAACGTGCTGCATCACGCATGTCCACACTACTCCTTGCTTATGGACAGAATATTCATGCTGAGAGGCTATGATTTCTCCAAAATTTGACATTCATTGGTCATTTCCAATGTCATCGTGATCGTCCTCATGAACGGGGGTTTTTCTAAACTCAAGAAGTTATTTTTCGTTCAAGATTAGACGCCGGTACTATGGGAACAATGGGCGTCGGTGCGGGATTTGCTATCGCGGCCGCTCTTTACTCTAAAAGCTGTCAGTCAAATGAACAAGTCGTTTGTATTCAAGGTGACAGCGCTTTCGGTTTTGGCGGAATGGAACTTGAAACGGCGTTCAGGTGAATATATTTTACTTCGTCTTGGTCATAAAAATTGTAAAGAGCTTTCAGGAAACGCAGATGTCATTGTTTGCAAAATCTCAAGTTTATCAAATGTTTAACCTCTTGCATTAAATCACAGTAAACTTGAATACACCTTATAATTGTTTTTTAACCAGCATAGCCAAAAGCCTCGCTACATATTTCTTGATAATTTGAAAAAATTCGGAAAAAATGAAAATTTCTTGAAAAAATCGAATAATTTTGAACACCAGTGTCAATCTTCATGCACTTCATTGATCTGATGATACTGTTGTGCAGATCTTTTCTTAAGGTTAAGAAAAGATAGACTCTGGTCTGAACTCAACTAGTTAGAGCTATTCCTTGGGCGAGCCTCGGATATGGCGCAACAGTTCTGTTCCCCAGACCTGGCAACAACTATAATTAACTTACCTTTAACAAGGGGCCTCACAACGGCTCCTCGCAGTCTTCCAGAAGGAAAAGACTTCTCCTCAGGAGATAACTTACTTGCAGGATCCCAGTAAAGGTTTTCCTCTCGCTTGACGTCAGCAAACATTGGCGCCTGGCCCTAGGTCCCTTCGCTCCTACTGTAGTTGGTGCTGAAAAATAAAAGAATAATTTAATAGGAAATCTTGAAAATAAAGTGAATGCACCACTAAGAAATATATGTAAATTAGACGTAGACCCTGGTGAAAGGGTTTATCGGTGGACGCCAGCACTAAACCGAGAAATATAATAAAGAATAACAATAATGATTTATCATAATCATTTTCATCTTCCTGTTGCGCTCCGTTGCTATGCAAATGTCTGCGCCCCTGATGGTCCAATTTTTCGATTTGCATGTCGACTTCCCAATCGCGGCTTTGCCAGGAACAGGGTGCCCAACAATGCCATAACTACCCAAAATTGGAGGAACTTCTCTCAGTCAGAGGTTCGATTTTTTGAACAAATAATGAACAGTTCAGAATATGATAATAGGCTGTATCACTATTTATTTTGTAAAGTTTAATATTATCTCCATTTTTCTCCACTGGAACATCTATATTATGAAGGTACAATCTGCCGATTATGTTCGTCGTTTTCAATAATAACGGAATTTATAGCGGTTTTGACAAGGAAACTATGGCCAATATGAACGGTGACCCCAGCTTAATGTAAGTCAGAACTTTTCTTGAGTCGTAATCATTGTCTCTACTGTGCCAAATTTTTCTTTTAACGTTAAAAAGTATTCATTAAACACGGATGATAATTTATGCATTTGTCCTGCTCCGGATTTTCAGTCAGGAAAACACCTTTGCCGTTTTTTAGTTTGCCACCAACCTGCTTATCGGCCGACATTCAGTATCAAAAAGTAATGGAAGCTTTCGGTGGCAAAGGATTTTTATGCAATTCGCAGAAAGAAATCGAAACGTCGTTTAAAGAGTGTATGTGTCACGTATCCAAAGAGTCAAAACCTGCATTAATTAATATTCTAATTAATCCCGGTGCACAGCGTCGCGAACAAAAATTCGATTGGCTGTCGAGATCCACGAACTCAAAGATTTGAATCCTTCTTTTTTCGATATTCATGCATTTATACGCTTATAACTGACTCCGGTTAGCTTATAGTTTTTTAAATTCTCGGTAATTACCATTTATCGTGTTAGGCTTTGTATTCCAAATATAATTTATCTTAGTTTCAAATAGTTCTAAATTCATTGTCGCATCACACTTATCTGGTTCCCATGTTGCTTTTCTACAATTTCACCCTCTAATTGTAATATTTAACGATTGTTTGTTTTAAAAAAATCAAAAAGTAGCAGGCGACTACGTTATGCCAGGGAATCATTAGAAATTCATATTAAGAAAATCGACGGTTTTCAAAAGTTAGGCATTTTTCCCTTCTCTATCAATTCATTTTGTCCATATGGTATGGATCTTGCTGGCATCAGAAGACCCGGTAAGTATATAGTATAATGATTAGGTTTTCAAGTTTTTTGACCTTATCAAATCAATATTGCTCCGATGAAACTGATTCTTTCATTATCTTTGATCTACTTGAAATATGTCCTTTTTAGAATACTAAACTTCGATCGGGCGACTTCAATCAAAGTTTTCCATTCGTTAGAGTGCCTGCTTTTATTTGCTTCTCTATCATTCTGAAAATATTTATATCACCCATTTCGAACACGGCTAAAGTATCTAGGCACCTGTTGCTAAACAGTTTTGAGCGCTGTTTCTCCTGGAAGTTATCACCATGGAAAATCAATTGCGTTCGTTAAATTTTTCGCACATGAAAATTTTGCTGTATTCGGTGACGAGTGGTTCTTTACTGTAGTTTCGTACTCTCGGGAAATGAAAGAAGAAAACGTCAAAGTCGCCGTCAGGGTTCGACCATTCATATCCTCGCCTTCTTGATTTCACATTTTTGTCATAGTGTTTCCCTTTTTACTGTTTTGATTTAATTCATTTTCCTTAACTCCTGAGCACAATGACAGGGAAAAGACACGGAACGCTGCTTTGGTTTTGAATATGGTCGACGGCAAGACCACCGTCATCCGCGATCCCAGCAATGCGGCCGCCGAACCGAAAACTTACACGTTCGATTATTCTTACTGGTCTCACGATGGTTACAAAACGCGTGAAGATGGTTACTATGAAAAGGATAATCCCCGATACGCCGATCAGGTGATTGATGGTTTTTGCTTAATATTCAAACCTGGAATCTGACTTTCGATTGGACACGGTGTATAACTAATGTTTGAGTTACAGTAGATTTGATGCAAAAGTGCTCCGAAAAGATTTTTGAACTTCAAAAATTTTGAGTCAATAAAAAGTCACTAGTTGAGTAAAAAAAATAAAAAGTCGAAAAATTGAGTCAATAAAAAGTGAAAAAGAAATGAAAAATTCATTGATAAACTTTGAAAAATATATATGAAGGTGCCCATAAAAACTACATACGCCTGTATTTCAGGGTCTTCGATGTTTATGGAAAGTTTCATTTCACAATGCGTAGTCATTTTTTCTACAGTACTGTTACAACTTAATGCTTATAAGAGAATTCATTCTTTCATCTTTACAGGGTAATCTGGGACCATGAATAAGTGACTATAATTAAAAATTATTTTATAATGTAAATTAAGGATTTTTCGGTTTTTCATGAATATGGCATTGCAAATTCAGCAGTTCTATTTTGTTTGAGTAAGAAAATTTTTGCTAATAATATTGATAGCATAGACGAAATAGCGAGTATAGGCTTTGCGCCCGTTCATCTGGCTTAACAGAGGTATTAATATAGTATGACAGACAGGTATGTTTCTGTTAATATAGCTTTAGAAAATGTAGTTGAATGTATTCAGGCCGTTAAGTTATGTATAAACTATTAGATTCTAACCGACAGAACTAATAAAGTTACGAAGGCGAATCATGAAATATTCAATGCTAAGTCACAAAAAGTAAACCGCATTTTCATATCTGTTCTTATTTTGCACTTGATCCAGATTTAACGCAAATTTTGCACCTCATCTTGGTACCTTATCTTCAGAAAGTGAAATTTTAATATAAAAATGAGAGCTCTTGTTGAACTATTACTATAAGTTGAAAATACAGATATCGCTCTGAAACTTCAAACTTATACGAGCCACTCTGGATATATGAAGTCCTTCCCAGATGCAAGTTTTCAACGATTTGGGCGCCGGAGTTTTGGACAACGCCTGGAAAGGCTATAATTGCAGTTTGTTCGCCTACGGTCAAACCGGGAGCGGAAAATCCTACTCCATGGTCGGGTATGGCGCTAATAAAGGTATCGTACCACTCGCTTGTGAGCAACTTTTCGAACAAATCGAAAGAAATAAATCGTCCGATGTTGAATATCAGGTATTTTCCGTTTGCAGAATTTTCTTTTTTGAAGTAATAGGTCAATAAGTCGCCTGCCTCGCCTCACTTTGCGCCCTCTGCGCTGTGCCCTCCGGGCGCTTAGCTACGCACCTGAGCTTAAGCCCGTTATATTTTTAAAAATAATTTCTTCTTTTATTTGTTTGAGGCTCTTGGCTCGTGATCCACGAAGAATGAGATTTGATTTTGAATCCAAAAATGTTTTAGGCAGGAGTTCCAAGAAGTTCAGACCTTAATACTAAGACTTACCTAGCACTGAGCCGGGGCACGTACTCCCTTTCTTTGGACAAACGTTCAAAATTATTTAACCAATAAAATATTCTAAATTGAGAAATCTGCGATTTCTCAATTTAAAATGATTGGGCAACGACGGTAGAATTATGCAGCAAGGAGTTTACTCGGCGAGGTAAAAACAGTCGATAAATTTACAAAACATAAAAATCTGAATCACTGACCCAAATTCCGGCACACGATGCAATGAATATAGTAATTGTGTCGCCCAGTTTGAAAATCGATGAGATGCTTGAGGCATGCTCATCTTTGGTTGTAAGATGCAAGAAGTTGTGAAGCGACATTAAAACAGTTGTGAGAGACTGGAAATGTCACTACAACAAGCCTAAACCTAAGGAATAAATGAGGTGTTATGTTGAAACTCGACATCTATCCTTACTTATTTCTTAGGCCTAGACTTAGGAGCATAGCGATGTGCCCGAAGGGCCAGCTCGGAGCCACATTGGTGAGCACATTCTAATCACCCGCTAGTGTGTGCAACGTTGAAAGATAGGTGTGAACCAAACACAGTAATCAAAATTATTAGTTATATCATCATATATGCACAGCTTCAAAATTCTGCTGTGAGTCAGCAATGACAGGGGGTGGGATATTTTCTTTCTTGGTTACAAAAAAAAAGTTTTCTTACATCCAACCGGCAAATTTTTACATCTAAATCAGTCAAATATGTGAAAAAAGAGATAAGATAAAAAGGTTAAAAAATGATTTTAAAAATCGTAAGATAAAAAAAGGTTTTAATGTTACTCCATCAGAATCATGTATGCCTTGTTCAGAAAATCCGTTAAACTACAGCATAATTTTTATTCTTATAATGTCTTTCTCTTAATTTCTTTCTCATTTTCTTTCGTCATCTTCTTGGTCAATGCTGGGGAGCAGAATCTGCTTGGGGTAGGATTTTTTTTGTGCACTGAGCGCAGTTTTCAGAGCTTCTGCACCAATTCTTTAAGGCATTTTGTGCACCATGCAGAAGTCGATTTTCATATCATGCTGTTTTCCAAGTTGCATTCTTTCAATGTACTTTTTACATTTTTTCTTGAATGGAGAATAATTAATTGACTACAAAATTAAACTGCTTATCCAGGAAATAAATGTTGACAAAATTCATTTTTCAGCATGTTAATATCAATATTCATAGAAATTTCTGCGCTTTGGGCCAGAATTTTTTTATCCTTCTCCTAGCAAGTTAGCTGATTCAAAACGTCATCTCATTGTGCAACGTTGAACATCATTCAAAACGGATAAATTAAACCTCGAGTCATGGAATAAGTCTTGAAAACATCTATTTACCAGTGTCCTAGAGTGTGAAACAAAAAAAAATTTTCTGTGCTCCACCTCGGAAAGAAGGATAGATCAGTGTATCACATTTTCCAATTCCATACTGTATTACTTTGGCTGATTATGGGGATGTCGCCAGTAGAGTTTCGAGGCAATTTAGGGTTTTTTGCTCATGTTTTTGGTGGCTTCTCTATTATTAAGACACAATTTCTCTAAGACTCGACCAGGGTTGTGATAAGTAAAAATAAATCATACCTGAAAATACATATTTTAACAATTTTTTGTGCTAAACAACATGCCAGTATTCGTTTTATCTAAAAATCAAAATTTGTTTTGTAACATCAATCCAAAGGTTCAAAT
This sequence comes from Romanomermis culicivorax, assembly GCA_963922205.1. Classification (NCBI taxonomy): domain Eukaryota; kingdom Metazoa; phylum Nematoda; class Enoplea; order Mermithida; family Mermithidae; genus Romanomermis; species Romanomermis culicivorax. Next base: position 241,745 of record CAWUHX010000353.1, read on the forward strand.
TTTTTGCGATTTTCTAAATTTTAGGTCACAATCATTGAAGGCCTATAAGTAATCAGGTATACAATGTCGATCAACAAAACTTTGTCAGTGCATGTAACAATGTTTAATGTATATGCATGACACATACAAATATATGTAGCATCAAAATCCTGGTTTACACTACACTTTAAATTACCATTTTCAGCAATTATCAATGACTCGAATTCACACGTTTTTGTATCCCGTAAAGTCAAATAATGAGTGTCATTGATTAAACTCCACTATGTTATGGCTGGACTCCTTGGCCACATTACCACAAAGTTTTATCAAAATAAAAAAACCATTGAGTGTGCTACAGTGAAACAAAAAGAAGCCATTTTTGAATCAGATTATAAAATTTTTTGTTTAAAAATGCAGTCATTCACCCAAAATTCTAATAATCCAACTAAAACTTTTATGCATTGCAGGCTGACAGGTTTGGTCATAATATCATTATCCCTTAAACGGGAAATTATACAAAGTTAAACACATTTTTGATATTATTGAAAAACTTCAGGTGCAAATTGTTGTTCCATTTAGTCGGAATATTATTAATTCTAGTTCAAATTGACTGAATTGCAGCCACACTATGTGGCTACATACCAACCAACTTGAATCAAAGTATTGACACCCACCGTATATTAAAAAACTAGACAAGTCATGTTCTTTTAACCATAATATGAAAGATTGTTCAAGTTTTCAACAAAAACTGACGAACTCTGGATCATTTTCAGACCCTAAGAGTTTAATATAAAATCCACTTGAATCCAATAGAAATATTTGCATTAAACCAGATGACATTTTTAAAGTGTCAGATCTACAAACTAATTATTAAAACAATTGTTCAAAACAATCTTTTTTAAGTAGTTCACTTTCATATTCTAGATGAGGATCAAACATTGCTGGATGCTCGTAGCATTCTTCTTCATGTTCACGCCACATTCTCTATCCAGGTTGGTATTATAGAATGTAGTGTAATAGTAGAACACTAGAAAGTGTTCGATTGACCCCTTGCTTGCCTGAAGTTCAAGAAGCTCTTCAATTGTTTTATGAAGCTGACTCATTTGATACCATGGAAAATGGTTGGGCTTTAAAGAAGCATAAGATATGCCATCCCTTGAAAGAAAAACAAGATCAATATTTTCTGGGAAAATACTACAGTGGCATCGTATATCATCGAAAATTCAATGCTGAAGTTGTCACTGAAGAAATGAAGAAGAACCCATCTTTTGTCAGATCTGATTTCCTCACACCACAACAAATTACCCGATTCTGGGCTAGGGAAGCCAGCTGACCAGTGGAAAGAACTTACTACATTCTATAGTAGCAACCTGGAAGGAGAATGTGGTTTTGAAGATGAAGAAAAACCCTGTGAGGATCCAGTGATGTTTGATCCTCATTTAGAGTATGAAAGTGAACTACTTAAAACATATTGTTTTGAATAAATGTTTCAATAATTAGTTAGTAGATCTGACACTTTAAAAATGTCACCTGGTTTAGAGCAAATATTTCTATCCGATTCAAGTGGATTTTATATTGAACTCTAATGATCTGAGAATGATCCAGAGTTTGTCAGTTTTTGTTTAAAATTTGAACAATCTTTCATCTTATAGTTAATCAAAAGAACATGGCTTTTCCAGTTTTTTAATATATGATGAGTGTCAATACTTTGATGCAAGTTGGTTGGTATGTCGCCACATACTGTGGCTGCAATGTAGTCGATTTGAACTAGAATTGATAATATTTCGACCTAATGGAACAACAATTTGCATTTGAAGTTTTTTCGACAATATCAAGAATTCATTTAAGGTTTGTATAATTTCCCATGTAAGGCATAATGATATTATGACCAAGCCTGTCAGCCTGCAAGATGTCAGCCTGCAATGCATAAAAGTTTTAGTTGGATAATTAGAATTTTGGGTGAATGACTGCATTTTTAAACAAAAAATTTTATAATTTGGTTCAAAAATGGCTTCTTTTTGTTTCACTGTAGCACACTCAATGGCTTTTTTATTTTGATAAAACTTTGTGGTAATGTGGCCAAGGAGTCCAACCATAACATAGTGGAGTTTAATCAATGACACTCATTATTTGACTTTACGGGGTACAAAAACTTGTGAATTCGAGTCATTGATAATTGCTGAAAATGGTAATTTAAAGTGTAAACCAGGATTTTGATGCTACATATATTTATATGTGTCGTGCATATACACTAAACATTGTTACATGCACTGACAAAGTTTTGTTGATCGACATTGCATACCTGATTACTTATAGGCCTTCAATGATTGTGACCTAAAATTTCGAAAATCGCAAAAAATTTGAACCTTTGGATTGATGTTACAAAACGAATTTTGATTTTTAGATCACAGGAATACTAGCATGTTGTTCAGCACAAAAAACTGTACAAAATATGTCTTTTTGAGGTATAATTAATTTCTTACTTATCACACTTAACTACAAGCCTCGGTTGATTCTTACATAAATTGTGTCTTGAATTGGTTATATTGTTATCATTATGTGACCCAAAACTCAAAAATTCTGTTTGTCTTCTTTCTTAATGAATTGACAACTGCAGAAGCGTGGTGACATTCTAGTAAGTTCAAGAAAGTATAAATTAGGCACGTGTGAGTATTTTTCAGCGAAAAAAAATAATTGGCGTAAATGGCGAAAACAATTTGACTGCTTTTGCCAAATAGAAAGAAAACCTTCACGAAAAGATTGTGTTTTAACTTTATTTGTATTTAATATAATGTTTTTTGTTAGTATTCCATACATATTTTGTGATATAAAAAGTTGGGGTTTTTTCTAAAAACGGGATGTATTCAGGGCTTTTCGCAGTCAAACGTTAACAGCACTAGTCTTTCCTCTTTGTTTACTATTGTTTGCAAAGTTACACGAACTCATTATTGCTTATTCACGTTTGAACTGTATATCTGATATATTTTTAGATGTCGCAGACAAATCTGTTTAGTTATTTTAAAGCTGCAGACACTGGCGTTTTCCAGCCTCGCAGCCTCACTCAAATGTCAGCGACAGTAATGGGATTGTGAAACATCATCACATGAATTCATGTTATGAAAGTGCAAATTTTTTCTCCCAGTGCACAAATTTTTTGACCCAATTTGTGCACCGTGCACACCACGCAGTGCTAAAAAACCCTGGGGGTCAGCAGCAATCTGCTGTGGGTCAACCTGTTGGGGGTCCAGCCAGGCGCCCCAAACCCCCCATGTTCATGTATGTGTATCATAATTTTACTTCTTGATCTTATCGTTTACCAGATATTTACTCTTTTTTATTTTAGGTTACAGTTAGCATGCTGGAGATTTATTGTGAGAAAGTTCGTGACCTATTAAACCGCGGCTCGGCTCCAAAGGGCGGGTTAAAAGTTCGCGAACACCCAAAAAAGGGGTTTTATGGTGAGAATAACTATTTTTGACAGAATCGTTTAAATAAGTAAAAAAATAATATTTTTCAGTTGACGGTCTGATCGCCGCTCCTGTGAGCTGCTATAAGGCAATGGAAAGTAAGATCAACGAGGGTACGGAAAATAGAACTGTCGCGGCAACTCAAATGAACGCGACCAGCAGGTATCATTTTAATTGAGAAATTGAGAATTTTTCGGTTTAACTTCAAGCGTCATTGAGGAACACGTTGATTTCAAGTTAGAGATTTTGCGATTTCGCGCGCAGGAGTAGTAGATGATTTATCCCACATTTTAATCAAACTTGTTTCTGTACGCTATCGTACTGATAATCTAAACAACGTTGTGTTTCCACGCAATTTTAGAACGTTTTAACACGATTCATTAATCATCGTCTCAAGCGAGTACTCTAATTTTTTATTTTGCACAGCCGAGCCCATACGATCGTTCAAATAAATTTTACCCAGAAAACGAAGAGTTCAGCAGGCGAAAATATGACAAAAACGTCTTGCATAAACCTAGTTGATCTTGCCGGAAGGTAATTTCCTTTTGTGTTTCATAATTAAGAAGTTCGAGCAGGTGTTGAAAATACTGGATGGCGAAATTTGTTCAATAGTTCAAGGTGAAATTTTTTGAGTTTTGTCGTCTGAAGTAAGCTTATTACGAAAAGGAATTGCGATATCATAGCGTATTCGAAAAAAAATTTTGCAAAGTAACACGAGTACACAGCCATTTTTCGTTTTGTGTTAATGAAAGATATGACAGGGTCCTCGAATTTATTTTCAGGATGAACTTTCGATCTTTCTATGTGAAGTACACTTTCTAGCATGCATGCAATTTGGGGGAAACTACCATATGAACCCCACGCCAGTGATCGTCGACCATCTAGCTATCCATATGGTGACCCCATCAAGATTTGCTAATAATGTGGCTGAAATGAGCTAACCATAGGAACCACCATCCTTTCGATCGAAGAGTTACCGAACATGTTAATTTTTTCGTTGCTGCGCGCTATGAGTACATATTTTCATTGTTTTCGAGACAAAAGTTATTATTTTTAACCGTTTTCCAAGTCTTCGGGCGAAGAAATCGAAATTTTTCTCCTTCGAAGACCCGCTCAAAACTTTGGGCGATTGATTCACAAAAAAGTTGGTTTACTTTACTGAGCTTCGTTACATATGTGCTTTCTAGCGAACGTCAAGCTGAGGCTGGAACCGAAGGTGATCGATTGAAAGAAGGGATTGTTATAAATCAGTCGTTATCAACCTTGGGCCGGTGCATCAAAGGTAGGTTTTCTAGTCCAGAATGATTGGAAAAATAAGGCAAAAATTTCTTGGCATGAGTCTCTATAGTCCATTTATTTTGAAATCCTCGATGTAGCGATCCCATTAAAGTAAGTTCAAACAGTAAAACCAGTAAAGTTTATTACTGTAATGAATGAAAAAAGTTTTTCGTCCATGAGATATAGGCAGAATCGCTAAAAGTTCGTCCCACAACTCCGTTAAATGATTAAAATTTCTCGAGCCACATTCCGGTATCAATCAAAGTTTTATTGAAATCAAAAGTGCATAAGCACGTGGTCTTTCTATTATTTCGGTTTTACCATACACATGGAGAAATTCATCGTTTTTCTATCGCATAAAGTTTTTCACTGTGTAAAAACTGCGTAGGTATCAAATTGAACTTACTCTCTTGGATGTCGCTGCGTCTCTCATTCCGAAGTAATTGGGCTATAATTATCTCGTATTCGTTTCCCCTACTATCACTTGCCAAAGTCCTTTTTTATATAATGCTTGTGAATTGAAAAATGGCAAAAAGTCGTTTAAACGTAGCATTTATTGTAGAATGTTTTACTCGAAGAATTTTCAAAGGTTGATTGAGTGTACCCACGAGTTTCTAGCCCTAGTGACACATTGATTATCAGCAGAAAATCGTGGAAATATAAAATAGAACTTGCTTTTCAAGTTTATCATCTAGAGGCGTTTCAATAAATAGAAATTCTGTGATATAGTCTCTGGAGAGAGTCCTTCATGTACAAATATTAGTGCAAAATTTGGCACCGAAATAAATGTGCCAATCCCAACATTTTAGCATGGATTTTAGGAAAAAACATATTCCATTGCGCTCGAATTTGTCAGTGCTGCTTCAAGTCCGCATTCCTTATGTTATGCCTCTCATAGTTTCTTCATACATGAGAAGTTAGAACTATATGAATTCGTAGAGGAATGATTACTATTTTCTTTAGAATCAATTTTTCATGTTCTATTCTTTTGAGGCTATCTGTTATAAGCTTTTCTATGTTATATGTTATATGTTCGATTCAAATTGAATTTTTAAAAAAGCCCCGGTGAAAATGAGACTATAATTCGTAGACTCAATGAATTTACACATTTGTTCCTTATATTTTCCGTGCATTTCAGCTTTGGCCGATCAACAAAAAGGGAAAAGCAAAGCAGGAACGCAAAGTAGAAAACATCTGATGTCTCAAACCTTCTCAATATTCATCTCATTCATTGTTGTAGTACCGTTCAGGGACTCAATTTTGACTTCGTTGCTGAAGAATGCACTTGGCGGTAACAGCAAAACTGTCATGGTAAGGGTATTCGGAAATATGAAATGCAATTAAGTGCACTCGGTTCTATTTAGATTTTTATGAAGAAGGCAGGAAAAGCTTTTGTTGACGTTGAGCATGTAATAGACTTATGCAGCAAATTATTTAATGTGAAACTAATTTCCCAAATTCCAAAATTTTTTACTTCTCGAAATAAAACGTGTTTATAGTTTTTGTAATTTTGCGGCAGATGAGCCGGATCATTTGTCGAGTCGAGGGTTCCTTCTCCCACTTCTGTTTTATGCTGTATTCGCGATACAAACTGGTTTCTTATTTTTTTAGATCGCGGCCCTGAGTCCGGCCGATATTAATTATGAAGAAACTTTATCGACGTTACGTTTTGGTAATTATTTTTTCGATACATAGCTTCTTCGGTTTCCAGATTTGAATTAATTTTGAAATCTTAGCCGACAGAGCTAAAAGTATAAAAACGACTGCCGTTGTGAATGAAAGCGCCACGGATCGGTTGATCCGCGAGTTGAGGGAAGAAAATCAACGTTTGACTTCTATGCTTGGCGCTAATGGTGGGATTAACAATATAGAAGGTAGATACTAGATTCATATTTTTGAGAAAGCTTTTATGATTTGAAGACATAAAACCAGGGTTTTATTTCCGCACAGTGCGGACTTTTTCGGGCTGTGCGGAAAAATTTTTGGGAATTTTCCGCACTGAACGGAAATTTTTTTGGGCATTTCTACTGCTGGCATTGATGAAAAGGTGCATTTTGGCGCAACTTAGATGGCCGAAATCTCAAATTTTTCCGGCGCTCCGCGCTGGCAGTGAAAATAATTTATAATATTCACTACAACTAAACTGAAGCACAGCCAAAAAGAAGTTTAGTTTGATTTCTCTGTTATCCTTGACTCTTTCCGTCAATTTTCTATGTCTCTGCTAAAGTGAGTAAAACTCGTCACTTTGTGGTGAGAAATCGGAATTTTCATATGGATTTGCTGATTTTTCATACATTTCTCCACACATTTATTTGAAACCATCATTTTTCTGGGGAAAATCTAAACCGAAAGTATTACAAATTATCTCTAGAATATATTTTCCATCATTTCAGTAGCTCGTTTGTTCAAAAATTCTCGTATGCGACGCATCCAATGTTAAGCGTGCATGGTTTTCATGATTTGAAGTTCCTCATCTCATTCATCAATTGGTAATCTTCAGTCTTTGGTTCGGATTTTGCTGAAAATTGAGATTTAATATATGATCACTATGAATTCTTTCTCTCGCTTGAAGTTTTCTGAACTTTGTGAACACAAATTTTGTCATTGGTAAACTACACGATTTTCGACTGAAAATGCAAAGCTTTTATTTTAGAGAGAGAAGTTGAAAAGACTCATTTTCCCGCATTCTAGAATAACAGAATCTACAAATTGAATCAATTGAAAAATCAATTGAAGTCTATAAATCTTCAGCTCTAATCATAGAAATGACAGCAGCAACTATTAATTTTGCTCAATCAATCTAAAATAATGTTTTTGAGCTAGAAAACAGATACTTTCCATGATTTTCTTAGCAATCTATAATTTTCGCTTATTTCACACATTTTTCAAATGATTCAAACTTCGAACGGAAAAAATTTTGGGTCATTTCTTCACGGTGCGGATGAAGGCGTGCGGAAAAAACCCTGCATAAAACCAAACAAGTTTATGTCCCTTTCTAAACATATTTTCTAAACATAGAAAACATATCCTGTAGATTTTCAGTTGTTAATGGTGGAGTTTTATGACACGCCTTTTTTTAAAACTGAAACTATGGAAATCAAGAATGTAAGCTTTGTTTTTGAGAAGTGGAAGTTTTGCGTCAACAACTGGAGCAGAACAAAAAAGAAATGGTTATTTTGCAGCAAACCTGGCAGCAACGTCTCGCTGAAGAAAATTCACTGGGTACCAAGGTGAGGTTGTTAACATGACCCTATTATTCCATAAATGCGCTGTGCTTATTTCCCAGGATAAAAGTAATATCGACGCGCAACGTAAAACTGTACCACACTTATGGAATTTGAACGAAGATCCAGCGCTGACTAACGTTTTGGTTTATTTTCTGAAAACCGGTGAATCGAAAGTTGGGAACAGTAAAGCTAAGCCTCCTGCGGATATTGTACTCAATGGCTTGAGGTTTGTGTATGTGATTTTTAAATCAAGTCCCCGTTTTCAGTAACAAATTTAAATTCAACAATGCTGCAAAAAAGTCATCTTACCATAATAAATTCATTGAAACAAGGGCACAGATACACATAGAGCGCAGCGGAGTAAAACTATAGGTGTACTTTTTAATGCGGTCATCTACCTCTACCTGAACTCTCACAAATTGACAAAAATGTCTAAAAAATAAGATTTTTATGTCAAAATTGGTATTTTTCATGGAAATTTTACTCCTCGGATACTCTTGTTCTAAAGCCTTTTTTGAATATTCTCTCCTAAACCCTCCTGCCTGAGAAATTTTCGCTATGCGCCTTTGGACGCAGGTAGTTTCATAACACTAGATCAATGCTTTTGGTTGTTTTTTCATTATTCAATTTTTAACAGTCTAATTTTCCGGACTTACGGTGACGTATAAAATTTTTCGCCCCATGATTTGTCAAACTTTTTTGACACGGTATTCTCAAAGCTGTTCCTATACCATTCCTCACGAATATTATAAAATTCCTGTTATAAAACGTAATCTCCCAGGAAGACGACCATATGTCCCCACGAATCGCATGGATATCAAAGTGCTAGGGTAACGCACACCCACCCTTTGGGTTTTAGGAAACCTGAAAATTTTATATTTTTTCGTATAAAATAAAAAATAATATGGAATTAAGCTGCGATAAGGATGAGAAGAAAAGTATAATAATACAAGAAGAATGAAATGCAAATAGAGAAAAATGATAAAAAATGTACAAAGTAGAAAATGGTTATTTACGAACAAAAAAGCTCAAAAATGTTTGACTTGTTACTTTTGATTAACATAGTGACAACCATACATGCACGTGGGGAGGGTTTTGGGGGTTTTGACCCCCAGCAGATTTTTATTGACCCCCAGCAGATTCTTGCTGACCCCCAGCAGATTTGAATTTTCCAGCAATTATTGAGAAGATGACGAAGGAAAATGAGCAAGAGAGAAGAGAAAGTCGAGATAAAAATGGAAATGATGCTGTAGTTTGACAATTTTTCTAAACAAAGCATACTTGATTAAAAAAAAGTAACATGAAAACTTGAAATAGTGCTGTCTAAGCAAGTAATTTAACATATGTGACTAATATATGTTGAAAAATATGCTGCTTGGATGTTAGAAGACTTTCATAGACCTTTCTTTTCGCCATCAAGAACGAAAAAAAATTTTGTATACCACCCGATGTCCTGGCTGACCCCCAGCAGAATTTCTGTGCTGTGCATGTATGGTGACAACTTTTTGGATTGGCTGTCTTCCACGCATCGCGATCGGTCCGAATAAGCTATATTTGCGGGACCTGACTAATGAGGTAACAAAGTGTAACGCCCAGATTTATCTATACTTTTACTTGATTCCAAAAACGACTGTGCTTTCTACAGTCTACAGGGATGCAATGATAAAACGAACGATAAACGATAATGTTACAAAAATATAAACGACTCACCAACAGCTTCTTTCACGTCGACGCACAAGAATAATGAGAACGATTTCAGCTTCACAAAACGCTTTGCATAAAAACACAACACGGATTCAAATCTGACGATTTCATGCTTCTCTCTGCTTTTTATACGGCTTCCGCTTTGGCCACTCCCTTGATACGTGGGGGGTCTGCTTCCAAATCACTTTTCACCAATCTTCACTTCCTGCTTCTCTTGCTTTTGTGTACTGTACGCTTACCTAACCACGCCTTCCATGCTTTTTACGTATCGTATGCTTTCCACGTTTTTATATTACACTTGCTTCCTCGCTTATGATGGACTTAACCACGCCTATGTGCTTCCGTATTTATTACTCATGTGTATGTATGCTTCTGCATGAACTGCGGCTACTGTTCCACTTGAGACCAGTGTCTGGGTTGGGGCTCTTACTTTCTATTGCAAGGGCTGGTGTATTTACAATTTTTGGGAGAATTAGTATAGATGTGTGTTTTTATGTGGATTCTGGGGTCAGGTGCCGATGTGCAAATTAATTAGAACGTCTTTAATTGGATCAATAATGGCTACTGGGTGTGAGACGATCAAGACAGAACACTTCAAATAAATTTATAGGAATGTCAACATGTGAAACCCAGACATCCTTGAGACAATAAATTATAGAATAAATTTATATGCAATAATAAATAACACATAGTGTACTTTATGAATTTACAACGATGCGCTAGCATCTACATTACAAAAGTATAGCTTGGAACCTTTTTCTGTACACGTTCCTGACTATTTATAGAATATTCTACTGCGCTGTAGAAATTTTTGATGACGTCTTTTTTTGTACAGCATTCAGCCTCAGCACGCCATAATATCCAATGAAAAAAACAGAAGGATTTTAATTAAACCCATTGCTTCTGCTAAAGTTTTGGTCAATGGTGCAGAATTGAAGAAAGAACAAGAATTGTACCACAATGATAGGTAAAAGGTATTTGCATCTATGGAAACAGTACATCGTTTGTTAGAAACAATTCATCTATCGATTTTTGAAGAGTTCGAATCGATTATGCAAAATAATTGGTAGCTATCAGGAAATAGTCATTTTTGTTATTCGTAGCGTCATCGCTTCATCATTTTGATCAAAGAAAATTTCCTATGCTGAAATAGTCTAGTATCTCTAACATCCGAGACCGTATTCATGAAGTTACCAACCGCTTGAGCTGTCTTTAGGTAGGAAAAATTCTATCTATATGAATAGTTTTATACCACTACCTGCAGATAGCAAAAAAGAAATCCTTATTCATAAAATTTGGTAGAAATGAGTGAGAAATCTACCTGTTGGCAGGACAAGTTAACATGAAAAAATAGGCGATCAACGATTTTCTCTGAATATGACAGAGTAACATTGAAAGGAGCCGATTTTTTTAGTCATCTATGATTCCACAAATATTTCTCAAAAATCACTTCATGTGAGTGGCTCAGGGAAGCTAGTGTGATTGAAAACCTGATTATTTCGAGTCATGTGCACAGAATGTCCAGCTTGTTGCCGGACTTTGCTTCTCGTCGGGTAGCTGTTATTCTGTCGTTTTCTTATGTATAACTGCAGTAGAAATGAGTGATGTGTTCTTGTGGTAACCGTACTGCAAGAGAACGACAGTAAACATTCTTTTTTTCGTTGGACAGTTGTTTATTCACTTGCCGTATATGAAATTCCCCCTAACCTGGCGAAAAGCTACTAATAATTTCAACATAAGACTATATCAATAATAAATGAATGTTAAATTGCTGATGATACAAGTCTCGGCAATTTTTCATTTGCACGTGGACTTTTCGACATAATTTTACTGCAAATGTTGTTTTTGAGATGAAATAATGATACGCGTAGTCCGGCCTTAGGCGCTGAAAGTTTGATATGCGGGAATGATTTGATTTTTCCATTGAATCGGGTCTTCCAATCCGCTCCGGTTACTGTAATTTTATGCTTCAACAACTCCGTCTTTCTCAACATTGTATGAACATTTACATGGGTTCAGCAAAAAATTCACCAAGTTTGTCATGCGGAAATTCACCACTTGACTAGCTATCTCCTAGGGTATTTATTTTTTTCTACATTTAGCTAGAGAATCCCACCGGTGGGTAGTTTCTACCCGATTTTATGACATTGATTTCTACCTGCATTCAGATTTTCCTACGCATAGCTAGGAAAACTACCCACTTTTATGACTACGGCCTCTGGATAAATTTTTTGAATAATGCAGATTAATCTGAAACAAAGTGTCACATTTTTCCAGATTACTTTTTCAGAATTCTATTCGGGACTAATCACTTATTTATTTTGGCTCATCCTGTGAATTTGGAAGAAAGGAAAAACAAAGAACAAACAGTGGAGAGTATTACGTACGATATGGCTCAATCTGAAATCGCAGAAACGACGGGGTTAATGAGTTTGGCCAGGAAAGTTAGCAATGGTTTGCGAACCAAAGGTATTGGAATGCGATAAAAATATGTATTTCTGATTAGCCGCGCACATGTAATTGGAGGTGTGGTGTGAGGTTCTATGAGAATGTACAAGCAGGGACCATACTAGCCATGACCTCGTGCCATGCACCGACAGGATACTTGAACCAAAGAGAATCAGTGCAGGTGTCCGAACCCCTACCTCTATCAAACAAAAACCAAGAAAAAAGTCGATTTTATGGCTTATAGGCTAACGCCTAATTTTGATTTTAAAAATGTTAAAAAATCAGATTTTTTGGCTTTCCGCGCCACATTGAGCTTTTAATTGACATTTTGGGACTTAAACGCAGATTTTTGGGACATTTCCAGCAATATTTGAGGGCGAAATTTAGTGTTTCGCATTACTTTAGATCCCCTCCCTCAGATGAGCAGCATTATCTGACCCCTCCCCCTATTTACCTCCTGCTAGCGTTACAGTATGTACCAGATCCAGATGCTACTGCCGCCTAGGAAGACTGCTACGGAGGAATTTCGTCTGATGATCATGATCAAAGTAGTGGTGGAAACTAGCCGGTTCAATGGGGGAAATATTAAGAAATTTGTACGAAGCAGATAGCTGCCATTGTCTGCTCATCTAGGAATCTACACTTTATCTTTTTAGTCTGATTAGGATTCTATTGGAAGTTTCAACAGTGATTCAGGCTTCTTGACAAGAGTTCTCTTATACTTAGAATTCAGCTTTTTTTAAATTAAATTTCGTTGGCAAAGCGATCCCCGCGTTTTTTTCGCAGAAGATTTCTTGCTAGAGGAAGAACTCGTCCGTGTTTTGCCGCAAATTTATCAAGCTAACGCCATTAGCGAGGAGTTGAAAAAAGCTATCACATTTGAAATCGTACTCGTTGCCCCGCAGACACGTGGTCTTACTGCTGGCAGCACTGAGGTACTCATCTATGTCAGATCGGTTTCCTTTGCAATTTGGAAAATTAACAGTTCGTTTTCAAGCGAGGAATTCCTGGACAAGAATAGGAAGTTTTTTACTTGCGTTAGAAATATTTCGATGAACGATTTTGTCTCCGAAATTGTCATGAACTTTGTGGACGGGATATGAACAAAAAATTTGCTGTTATAGTTTCACTGATATATCGCCACTACTATTATAGCTACCATGTGCATCGGCGGTGCATCGGCGCAAGATATAAATAAGATGTGTGTAAAAATATTTTGGGTAGCATCTAACTTCATAGAATTTTTCATAATTGTTCCAGGCTGTCCAGCAACCTGGAAAACCTGGGAAAGTCGGAAAAAAGTTACGCCTGGAAACCTTGAAAAGCTAAGGATGTTATGATGTAGTTGTTTTCATTGCAAGTTAGGCCCGAATTACTGAATGATAAGCCTTATTTGTACTTACAAGTTCAAAATCTCGGAATTTTCCGGTGCGAACCGGTTTTAAGCACTAGTATCATTATTCACCTATAGTCTGTTTTTCTTGAAATGCTTCTAAATAATGAAAGCGGAAAGCAAGTAGTATTACAGATTTTTACGATTTTCTAATTAAAAATATATCGTATAGGACTGGAGATTTGTATGCTTACTGACCTCATCCTCGACAATTTTTCGAGGGTAAAATTTTATAGTAAGAGCTTTACGCAAACGATTTTGACGACAGTACTGATTTGTGTCACTTTTCTATCTGGATGCATTTTATAAAAAACAGACTTTAGGTTTGGCTAAAGTGCGGTTCATGGGAAGTCTAGTACCATTAGTCGTAGTTTTAGTGCGTCTGTAATGTTCCGTTTTGTCTGAACTATTAATATTTACGATTTTTTGAAGAGTAATTAGGATTAAAACTTTTCTGCTGATTTTATTATTTTTCCCAACTTGTTATAACGTTATCGTGTATGAACATCAAGAAACATTTTAAAAGCTTACTTTTAATTACGATGTCCAGATACTGTAAGCTAGTAATGCAGTGAGATTTATTGTCCGATCGAAAAACGGCCACAGCATGATACTCCTATGAGAGATGCTTTATTGTTTTGTACATGACAAAATTGGAACGAATTTCAGCAAATCCCATTTTCATAGGCTTGAGAATTTTCCGTGTGCACTGCAAAAAAAGCGTTAAGAATGAAAATTATAATATTAATTGCAGCGACAGTACAGAAGAAAAAAAGGAAGATTAGTAAATGACTAATAGTGGGCGGTTTGCAAGTCAATCAGAAACTATAAATGTCATATCAGAATTTCGTATTTTGCTGTGCATTGTCAAAGACTTACTTAATTTACAATTATCCAAAATCAAATGTTACTGATGAAGTTTCAAATATATTATTACTGATGAAAACTATATATATGCTGTGAGTGTTTGTTCCAAATTCTACCTGTTCTGCCCGTAAAAGACAATCTTTCGGTGTCACTTTTAGTTTCAAGTTGTTTTATGATCTGGATAATCGACTGCCTGGTGGCGCAGAAGGTTTCCAGCTTAATCAGTATTTTTAAGAGGATATCCTACATAATATGACAATAAAATTCAGGGTTCTCTTTATTTAAAGAAAGGTATCTAGATTTAGAAAAGGGAGTCTGTCAGGATAACAATTATCCAAAAAGTTTATGACACGCTTTGAGAAATATTTTTGCACTTTTTCAACCTTTTTGTTGTAGTGACATTTCCAGTCTCCCACAACTGCTTTAATGTCACTTTACAACTTCTTGCTTTTTACAACCAAAGATGAGCATGTCTCAAGCATCTCATCGAAATTCAAACTGGGCGACGCAATTACTGTAGTCATTGCGTCATCTGCCCGAATTTTCGTCAGTGAAATTAGATTTTGTTTTATTTTTTCATTATCGACTGTGTTCCCTGCCGAGTAAACTCCTCACCGCGCATTTACCGAAGAATATTTCTGAATTATTTTAAATTGAGAAATCCCCAATTTATCAATTTAGAATATTAAATTATTGATAAAATTTCGAGCATTTGTCGTGTGAAAGGGTGTACGTGCCCCGGCCCAGTGCTAGGTAAGTCAAAGTATTAAGGTCTGAACTTCTTGGAACAAACTCCTGGGAAATCATTTTAGTCAAAATCAATCTTATTTCATGGTGGATTACCAGATCCAGAGTCCCTGATAAAAGAAGAAAATTAAATATAACTCTGGTGATCCATTTAGGTTTACTAAGTACTTACCTTCTCTGCGTTGAGGCCTAGTTTCCTTTACTTCTCATGAATACTGGAGGCTACACCTCATTGGACATCTGCCTTGGGTTATTTTCCAGGTTTTTATAAGATGCTAACGAACTCTCAGAAAATCCCTCATACCCCACCAGCAAATAGTGTTTCGCTAGTCACTCCCATGGCACTTAGCAACTCGCTAGTCACCTCTGGGTCCTCAAGTAATGTATTTTCCGCACAACTGGCGCCAGTTGCGCCCTCAACTCTCACTCTACCACAGGTGGGATCGGGTCCTCAGGATTCTGTGGATCAAGTGCAAATGTCAGCTAATTTGGTGCCTAGTAATAACCTTCAGGTACCTCAAAATTTATCTGCTCAGTCACCCTATGTAATTAATCTTTTAAACTCGGCTAAAAATACACCTTTTAATCCTGTTTCTTCGGCACCTCCGCCTCAGTGGGTTGCAACTCCGATTTTGCAATTGGCAAGTGCTCCTATTGGAGTCACCAGTTCTCAAGCAAACATTGGCTCGCGAATTCAGCCATTGCTATCCCGCTGTGCTGTTTCTAGCTCTCAATAAACTTCTGTACAACCTGTCTCTTCTGATTCTGATTCTTTAAATGTTGATTATTCTGTGATCTCTTCTCACCCTTGTAAGAATAGGAAATCTCAGCCTAAAAGCATCAGTGATGCCTGTGCAGATGAGATTAAAAATTCTCGAGCCATAGCTTTGGTGCAGTTAACTGCCCTGGTGAGAGCAACTAAGTCAGTTACTCGAAATGTTCCTACTACTGCTACTATTAATCAATTTCTTGGTTTTGTCGAAGACAAAGCCAGAGAAAGTGAGCAAAAAAATCTGTGTCTCCTTAGGGAACTTAAAGCGAAGCACGATAATCAAACTGCTACCATGTCAGCAACTCTAAGTATTTTAATGGAACAAGTTAAGTTCCTCATTTCTGCTAATCCTGCTAGTCCCTCTGCCATAAATCACGTAAGTAATATAAGTAACCCTCCTATTTCTGTACCTCAACCAGAACTTTTCGCATCTCATAGTATACCAGTAACTAGTACTGTACCTGTAACTTCTCACATACCTGCTATAGCTCTGGTAATTAAGTTAAAACGTCCTAATTCTGTGCAGTCTAATCCTCATAGCCATGCCTATTCTTCTGTAATTGAAGAAGAGCATGTACCTACCTCTAAGATACCTCACAATTCCTCACATACTATTCCTCCTCCTGGTTTTTCTGATGATTATCCTCCAGTAAACTTTCCACATAACTATGGTTATCACACCGCGGATATCTGCTACCCATTGCATCCTGATGTGGAAAGCCGGATTGAGGGAATAAGAATATATTAAGAATATGACACCTCTGTGCATTAACGAAGCAACTTGTGATAAGTGATTGCTGCGCCTTTTCATTCATCTCGAAACTGAGTTCAGTTTTGACTTAAATAATTATGTCAAGATCAGTGCACTTCCCAGATTAACTCGTGATGCTCCTAGTGATACAGTGATACTATTCATGACATCAACGATTATGAAGAAGCTAAGCATATGTTAATGTTCTCTCTCGCTCCTACCTGCGATAAGATGAGTCTCGAACGTGAGCTAGATTTGATGATGACCAGCTCAGGGGAAGACCCTGCTGCTTTTTTCAGCTGAGTCATGACTTATGTTCAACTTCTATATCCTGATGAGGATCAGAAACTCCCCATCAGAAAGTCATCAAGATGTTTTTGATGAAAATGCCTGTTTTCCACCAAATTTTAATGTTGTGCACGTCTCTTAAGGGTTTAAGAAAAGATAGAGGCTTCTTGTCTGAACTGACCTGTTAGATCTAATCCCTTGGCTAAGCCTCTGTGATAGAGCAACAGTCCAGTTCTCTAGACCTGACAACAAGAAAGATAAACTAATATATGGGGCCTCACACTGACCCTCCAAGTCTCCTAGATGAGACAAGGAATCCCCTCAGGGATAGACTTACTTTTCTGGATCCACTGGTGCGTCTTCTAGAGCTTGCGGTCAGTAAGCTGGCGCCTGGGCTTTGGCCCTTCACTCCAATCGCTCGGTTGGATCTAAATAACAAACAAATAAGTATAGCAATAAATCCGACGAATAACAAAAAGAATGTGGAATGACCACTATTATATTTATGCAAATACAGGACGAAATTGCTGGGAATATTTTACTGGACACCAGCTATAATTTTCCGAGAATATAATTAAAATGAACAATAGTGAATGAATGATTTCACTATCACTTTTTGGTCTTTCTTTGGTGCTCCACTTCTATGCAAATGCCTGCGCCTCTGGTTGTCCAATTTTTGTCGATTTGCATGAGGATTTCCTGATGCAACTTGCCATCAAAAGGTTGCCCAACATCCCTCGCACGTGAAAACCAACCTAGGGGAGGTAGAAAATCTTTGGGCTGGGTTACCCCAGCATTAGAAAAATAACCAAAAAGGTCTACTGTCCGGCTGACTCCTGTTTTCACAGTCTGTATTGCTCGGACTACCGTAATGGTTGTTACACACAACGAATACCAAGGACTTCGCGGCAATGGCTGGCAAGTGACGCTTATTTTGACCTCGGCTTTGATGGAATACGTTCTGCCGTAAGGAGTGTGATGTTGCCATCGGTGCCGAATGGGGTCGATTTTGGGTTTAGTTGCACATTCTGCATGTTGTGGCAAGTTGTGGGTCATCCATCTAATCACATGCAAATCTTTTCCCGTGTCTATATATTTTTTCTAAAATGAACTAAAATACCAGATTATATTACGATACAATGAAGACGAGGCGGGAGTGTACAAGTATCACAAAAATAAAATGCGCTAAAAATTGAGCAAAAAATGTGGCCCAAAATTTTGAAAATGATTTTATGGTTGCTTTTTGCACTAGTTTTGTCAAGAAAAAGATTTTTGTTGGCCATCAGCACCTAAAATTTAAATAATGTTTTTGAATTTTGTGATTTTTTGATTGTTCTGCATTTTTGTGATTTTAATAGTGTTTTTGTATTTTGGGTTTTATTAAATTAGTAAAAATATGTGCGGAAAAAGATAATTTTGGGCCAAAATTGTGTGGCTGTTTACTGCTGCTGCCCGCTGTGTCTATAGCCTCCTTGAGGCCTTTCTCGATAGTATCCCCTTGGGCCTTGTTGACCTTGGGTATGACCTCCATCTTGGCCTTAGTTCTGGCCTTGTTGGCCTCCACTACGTCTGCCAAGCAGCTGGAAATTAGGATTGTAGAATTGTGCATCCGGATCTTTGCGGTGTTGCCAGTTTCCTCGGCCCCTCTAGGGTTGTCGCCCTTGGAAGCCTTCTCTGGCTTGACGTCTGCCATACCCCGGTATGGGGCAGGGTTTGAGAATTTGTCCTCTCTCCCCTGTTGCGTCTGCGCTAAACCACTGCTAGTGGAGCCGCTATATTGTTGTTTTTGAGTCCCAAATGTTGAATTTAAAAATTTTGAAGATGTTGATTGAGAATAAGAAAAAGGACTTTTGTATGAAGAAGTAACGGCTTCACTATATGACCTCTGGCTGGTCGAAGTTGAAGGTTGTTGTGTTGCCAACAGCTGTCTCTTAGCCGGTGGAAGTCTAGGCACCTTAAACTTACCTGGGCTCTTGGCATTCGTTCGCTGGTATTTATCCGCTTGCGCTTTGTCATCGCCTGGTGCCTTCCTTTTTACGCCCATTTGGTTCAACCTTTGCGAGCCCATAGAGATGTACTGATTGAAGGCCGCAATGTAGAATTCATCTACTCAGTTTCCCTGAGCTTCGACAACTAGTTGTCTGTTCCCAAATGAACAGGCCTGGGCATACCACCTACCTATTGCCATCGGCATGATCGGAGCGAAATCCAACTGTAAAAATATCAACTTCACTTACCTAATGGCTGCAAAGACGTCTGAAGTGTCGTATTCCTGGAACCATCTGGGAATGAGAGCTAAAATGATCCATTCCCAAACTTCCTCAGGGACGCGTTCTAGGTCAAACATAAATCCACCTTGCATTTGAAATTGCTGGCGGTAATTATCATGGATTTCGGCAATGGCATCATTGACCATTCTATAAATTATTGGCTGTTCTTGGCGGTCAAAAGCGAAATAATTGGGGACCTCTGGATTTTCAAATGAGATCCGCCCAATCATGCAACTTTGTTCTCTTTGCCACTCCCAATAATCAACCAGTTTCTGCTAATTGACCAAGAGTGACAAATTGCTGTTGCTCCCTTGTGGGTCTATTACTAACCACATTCAATTTGACCTTCTTGATCAACTTTTCCTCCGATTCAAAATCAGGCTTTACCAACACGCTTCCCACAGGTTTCTTACTTTTGGTGGTATAGCTTGTGGGGAGGGACTTAGTTTTGCCAGAAGAATTACTAACCTCTCCGCCAGTTTTTGATACCATTTGCGTCTGAGTGTACGAGGCAGTGGACATCATCATTCTATCCCATTTCATTTGACCCTTGGAGGTCTCAGTTTTTGTTTGACTCTTCAAAGTCTCCATTTTCAACTTTGGCATTGTCGATAGCTCTGGGATCATCATCTCCTCGACCGTCTCGTAGGCATTATTTTCTGAGCTGGTTACGAGTGTTCCTTGCTGCTGCTGTTCCTGGCTGAAAGTCTACCTTCTCGGGCCTTAGTTAACCTCTGTCAGCACCTTACCTTTTCTCGGCCTAAGTGGGGGGATAAATTTCTCCAACATTCCTTCAGCCAACATCTGCTGAACTTTTTCAGGAGAATACACTCATGGGATACCTTCCTGAGTAATTTTTCCTTGTTTTATCAGCTCTGTTGCTGCTATGGCTGAATCTGAGCTATCGTCCGCATATGCCTGCTCCTTCAACCTCTTTTGCAATGCCCTCTGGTGCAGGAATTCCTGCTGCGCCAGTCTTTTTTGTTCTTGAATCTTGTCCTGAAGGGCCTCTCGCCTCTCTTGCAGATCAAAATCTTGAGCATCCTTAGCTTTGACAGGTATCTTCTGGGATGCTTCTTTCATTTTATCCAGTCTGACATCAATTCCCGACATTTTTGTTGCGGCTTCGTCTATTTGAGTTTGGATTTTTTCCTCCTCAATTTCTTGCTGCTGAGTTTTAGCCTCCATGGAGTATTTTTCCTCTGCTGTCTGGCTCTCAGATTCCAGAATTTCACCCTCTTCTTCATCCTCCTCCGAACTGGACTCCGAGTCTAAATTGCGTATTTTGGGCAATAGTTGCTTTATTTTAGCTGGTAAAACAGCTGGTGCTGGAGGTATGGTTTGCATGATGGTTACTACTCCGGGTTCAGGTTCTGCTGGTTGTTGCACCACGACTACTACTCCACGGCACCACGACTACTACTCCAGCAGCCTGCGCAGCTCCGGTGTCCAAAGCTGGTTGTTGTGTTTTGACCGCCAGCGCTTGTAGCTGTGTCTTAATTTGTCCTGACCCTCCAGCTTGCGCTGTTTGGGATGTTGAGGGTCCTTTTAAAGGTACTTTGGATACCAACTCACTGGCTGGGGTATATGTTAACGTATACCCAGGCATATCCAAAGCCAATGTTCTCTCCTAGACACTATTGCTAACAAATTCGGGTCTGAGTTTGAGCAGATTTCACAGTGTGTATGCCGTTGGATAATCAGTCGGATGTGTGTCTTCCCTCATGGGATACCGCAATCCTGGCCTCAAAGTTTCAAAGCCTATATAGTAAACAGTTACATAATAATATGGATTTACCTTATAAGCTTCATCCCCTTTAATAAGGATTTGTCATGGCCAATTTGTAAAGTCTCTTCGGCTTCTCTAAATCGTAGCAGGACAAACCCGAACCAAGTTTGCCATGCTTATACCCCTTTCTTGGTTGGATTTCGGGGTTCAGGCAGCAGCAATGTAGCTGCTAATTCTAAATGGTATGCCAAGTGGTCGCCTGACTTCCAGGACATGTTTGATTGATTCCTGGCCCTCTTTACTATAACTACTTAAATATTTAAAATTTAGCAACACTGATGTTTGGAAGTTACACTCCCCTCTAAAATGAAGCCATGCCAAATGATAGACCAATGGCATGAATCTGCAGAGTTGCTCTAACTCCATGAAGTTTCGCTCGTCTAACATACTCAATATTTTGGCCGAGTTTGGCATATAAAAGTTTGTCTTGTAGACTCCTTTATGACCTTCTATACCCACTGGGTAATCATTATTACTCAAAAACGCTTCCTGCGGAAACTCATCAGGCTTCCCCGCTTGTTGCCAGCATAGCTTAGCATTTTTGTAAAGGGTCAAAGATATCTTACGGTCTAAATCCCAATAAGACTTACCTGTTTTGAGATTTTCCAGTACATCTTTGGTGATATTAACCCAGTCTGGTACTTGTACACCCTGAATTTCATCGGGATTACTGTCTTCGCTGTACCCGTCATCCTTGAGTGGTTTCCTATCTCTCGGGAGTAGCGGGTAAAAACCACTCGGTAATGGGAAGTCTGGTCCATGGGCTGGATTGCATTCGGTAAGTGGGGTATAATAGCCTGTGTTATTTCCCTGCAATTATACTGCCTGATTTTTGTACGTCTCACATTTCATCATATGGTACACCATATTAGGCTGTACCTGATTGGTTTTTATTGCTTGGGAACCTAGTCCCATTTCTGGATTCACGTGCCCTGGAATTGCTGAATACTGTTGGTAAAAATGAAGGGCGATCGTGTTGATCTACCTGGGCTCCATCATGTCATGATTAAAGACCTGCATCTGCATTAGCAGGTAATCAGCCATGCCATAATGAATAGCAGCGAACATGACCAATAAGGAATAATATGTGTCTAGAGCTGCATATCTGAGCTCTTCCTGCAAAATACTTCTTTTGGCAAACTGATCACAGTTCACCCTTAGTGAGAAGTCATACTGGTAGGGGCCCACATCTATTAAGTAAAATTTTGTGAATAACCCCTTTAACCAGAAGGTTTCAGGACATATACTCATCTGAAAACATTGTTTCTCTAGATTTACTCCTACCATGGTCAAGGCAAAACAGTCTAAATCAAAGTACTGACCTTTGGTCTTCCTAAGATGATCCCATAAGGGGATAGTTTTGTCCCTATCCTTATTATCTCGCCTTGACCTGCATGCGTTATATATGCTGACAAGATCTTCTAATACCGAATATCGGGTAAATAGCATGTCTGAGTTTAGAAAATCATGCAGACTTACCCATTCCTTTGCCATTAAGCCGGTGGTATCAATAATGTATGTTTGACCATTGGTTAGTGCAAAGCTTATATATCGGGCAAACTGGTTTCCTATCGGATTGTCAACCTCTCTTGTTTTGAACAAGGCATCGACTTTGTCTTAATGGACTTTTTCCACATTGAATCCACAAACTGGCTGTCCTCTGAAGATTGATCCTTCTCGGATGTAGTAGAATATCTGGCTAGCTTTACCCATGCCTACCAGGATTGGTTCCTTGGGATTAGCTGGCCAATATCCAAAAGTGGCTTTGAACCACTGATCCAGTTCATGGACCCTGATGACCCTCTTGATGTTGTAATCTAAATATTTGAAGATACTATTAATTTGCCCTTTTTTCAGCATCTATTTTCCCCTTTTTTCCCTTTTTCCCCTTTTTTCAGCATCTATTTTGGGTCTATAGTACACCGACACCATGACACCAAGCGGGTTAAGCTTTGCAGAAAAATAAATTAGTGCAGGCTTTTTAGGTGAGCCAATGATATACAAACATTGAGCTGGTAGGCAACTAACACCTTACCAAATCTCACCCTTACTACCTCTATATGTTATGGAGGGTAGACCTGATCCAGTTGTCCACCACTTAATCGGACACCAATCTCTGACCAGCTGCTTGAGCGACC
Organism: Romanomermis culicivorax; assembly: GCA_963922205.1. Taxonomy (NCBI): domain Eukaryota; kingdom Metazoa; phylum Nematoda; class Enoplea; order Mermithida; family Mermithidae; genus Romanomermis; species Romanomermis culicivorax. Next base: position 264,863 of record CAWUHX010000353.1, read on the forward strand.
AACTAGGCTCCATTTGTGGCACTCAGTATTTACAATTTTTATAGTGCTTGAGATTGATAATTTTTAATAGTTTTGATATCCAAAAAGTGATATGATTTGATCTGAAAATGAATAATTTTTGTTGAAATTTAGTAATTTAATATTGAACGGGCTGAACCCAAGGTTCTAGGTTTCCCTCAAAAGGTTTAACTCTCGCCGATATCAGGTTTATTTCCAAGTTTGTTAATTCCTTAATTGGCCATGAGTTCCCGATTCTCTGTACTCCCATTTTTCGTTCCCTCCAAGTCCTAACCTTGTCTGCCCTTTGGGGCGCCGAGTTGGTCTTCCAGTGACTTCTGGTCATTTCCGGCGATTTCCAAGAATGTTTGATAAAATTAAGTTCGAAACTTACCATCAATAAAGAAAAACCAGTTGTCTTGCTGGTGCTGGGGCTTCCCATACTCGACCTGTGGCTCTGTATGCGTCCACTTGCACCTCGGAGCTTGTTGGCTGTTCCGCATGCCCTTTCCCATTTTCAATTTCAAAAATTTCTTTGTTTTCAATAATAAAATTTAAAATTTTGTAAATTTTCCAAACACTGAAAAAGTTTATTTTAACAGTTCTGCTTATTTCCTTTGTATGCAATAAGAGGAATGTTTTACTTCTTCCTTCGGATGGAAGTAGAGAATTCAGATAAGCGGGATAGCTATAATTTGTTTTTGAATAATGAAAAATTTGAAAGTTAAAAATTTTTTGAAAAGATCCAAAATATTTTGGGTTGTCACTTTGGTCTAAAATTTCGAATAATTTTTCCCAAAGTCTGAGATAGATGAAAAATTTACAAAATAAATACAATTAATATACAAATGCAATAAATATTACAAATTATCATCAAATAAATATTTAAAATGTACTTACACATGCGAGAATGTATACAAAAATAAAAAAAATCAGCGCAAGATCATGCATAGATTCATCTTGAGTGAATTTCAAAATAACAGCCTTTGTCTTGGCGCTCCAGTCATAACTGTTTGTGCCATATTGGAAAGTGACATGTTTTCATCATGTGGTGCATCCTGATTGGCTCACGCTATTCGCGGCAAGACCCTAGTGGTCTCGTAACAAAGTGTTTCAACCTGCTGATTGAAACAATTTTTGCGATTTAGCCGGTTGTCCCAGTGTACAATGGTGACAACGTTCTCCACTGCTCGCAAAATGTCAGTGATTATGAATGGACTGGATTATGGTAGTCCTAATTTTTTCTGCTTGTCTACTTTGAGCAGAACCCAGTCCTTTTCTTCGAACCCATGTTCTTTGGATTTTTTATCAAAGTATTTCTTTGATTTTTCGGTAGCACTCTGGATATTTTAGGCAATATCCTCGTACAAGTTGATTAAATGGTTTGTCAACACAAATTTGTCAGCCTCTGCATTAATGTCCAGCATTACAATATCATATGCGTTCGACAAGTATAACCTGAACCTTGTCTCGTGACCTCTAAGCAATGAAAAAGGGGATTGCCCTGTTGCTGCCTGTGGCCTAGCATTGTAGGCAAAGACCACAGCTCTCAAATATCTTGGCCAGTTGTCTTTTTTTCAATTGCCACTTTTCTGAGCTGCTTAATGAGTGCCTTATTGAATCTCTCAACCATACCATTTCCTTGAGGATGGTAGGCTGTCGTATAAATTTTCTGACACTCCAATAACTTGCAGATCTCTTTAATCAGATCTGAGGTAAAACAACCTCCTCTGTTTCTGAGTAATATCCGTGGAGTCCTGTGTCTAAATACAATAGTTTGTAGAAAAGTCTCTACAATGGTACTAGCTGACTGATCTGGGATCAGTTCAGCTTCAACCCACTTTGTAAAGTAGTCTTCAAAGACTCAGAATTCTGTTGAAAAGTTTCATAGCTATCCTGATATCCAGAATAGCCAATATTGTAGGCACCTCTGCCTCTGTTATTAAAGTTAGCATTTGAATAACCTCCCCTACCTCTCTAGTTACCTGTAGCAAAGTTGTTGAAGCCTCCCCTGTTGAAGTTAGGGAAGCTGGCTTTGCCTCTGCTCCTGCGCTCGGCCAACACTCACAATGTCCTGCAGTCTGCGATATTATGTGTTATGCTCTTGTGGAACTCACACCATGGCTTTGTCCGATCTTGGGAAACTTGACCTCCCTGGCTGGTGCCGGGTATGGCCACATCAGACCAATTTTTCATTTGCTTATTATCAACTTTTTGCTGAAGCTGATCGAACCTTTGGACCAGTTGTACCATGTCTTTAGAAATCTTTAATAGAAGAGAATCCCTCTTACCTTTTTTGGTGTGAGCCCTAGGGGCTTCTTGAACTAGAATCTCCTCTATTTCAGGTGAGTCACTTCTTGACCTTTGGGTCCAGGCGGGTACCTGATTACCTAAAGTTTGATATGGTAGCTGAAAACTTTGTCTCTGGCCCTGTTGAAATCATTCTGACTGATTTCTAGCAACTACTGCTATTTGAGGGTCATGCCCACTTTGCATGCCTACCTCATTGATAACAATGGGATCCTGCTGTGTACCCTTCAGTCTGTATCTTTGAAAAGCATTTTTGTACCTGCGTTCAATGTCATGAACTTCTACTGCTAAATCATACCAAGTTCTAAAGGTATGTTTGGAATTTTTTAGTTTAGACTGAAATGTGGGATCACTCTTGTGCACTAAGGTGTCAATAATCAGTCTCTGCTTGGACTGATAGTCTAAATCACCCTTTACTAGTTCGACTAGTATACTGACTCTTTTTAAGAAGTCCATGGGCTGTTCATTGGGTCTCTATTGGATCTCAAATAGTTCCCTGGTTAACATTTCCAGGTTGCATTCTGGTGCAAAGACATTTTTTATGGCTCTCCTGATCTCCCTATAGGTCATGCTGTCACCTGCAACAGCCTTCGGTCTACCTTTAGAAAGCCTCAGCAGTGCTTCATGTTTGGCTGATTGGGGTGTATCCCTATGGAATTCCCCTTCAAGTGCTGTTAAGAAGCCAAGCACCTGCTGATTTACCATACTTTCATCTAAAAGTTTGGGTAACACACCTTTAACGATATTCCTGATAACAATTTCTTGTGCCAAATTATTTGTTGGCATTTCTCTCTGATCATATGCTGCTGTTAAAACTGGATCCATATCAGAGTTTAGAGACTGCAACATAATTCGATTTGGATCTCGTTGCAGTGGTACACCTCCTTGATTTGATGGTAGATTGGTAGATTGTCTCTGTCAAATCTATGATCCCTACATGGGAAACATGCCAGTTGATCTGGTCTAAGGGTATTTGGATCAACTACATTTCCTCTACCATCATAGACCACTCTTGTCAGAGTTGGATGCTGCGAAGCTATCTGATCTTGATTCTTAAGGTCTGCCAATTGCTCAGCTCCCTCAAATCAAAGATGGACCTCTCCAACTTTTGGGCTCAAAGTTAAGTCTTTGCCCTTCATCAACCTCAGGCCTATTACTAGGCCCTGCGCCCGCATATGTTTCAGCTAAGAGACGGTTCTCTCTTCCTGCACCCCTATTTCGTGGTCTAACCTGTCTATCTGGCTCCTGTCAGCGACTGTCGGCTCCCCTTTTATTGTCCTCTGTGGCAGCATTCGCGATTATGTCGAATAAGGATTCAAAGGTCCCTTTCAACTTGCATAACTTCATCACCAATTCTTGGTTGGATATTTCAGGAGCTCTTTCCAGTTGGCGGAATCACTATTGTACTTGTACTAATTGTTGTTCAATTTTGGGGTCCATTTCTTCCAAATTTTGTCAAATTTCGGGCATAATGACATACCTTTTCGGTCCTGCTAATTCGACCTTTGGGGGTGACTTTTTAATATTCCACGGTGGCGGTCCATTGGGGTCTGGGTTCAGGATGGCCGGGCCTGCCTCTTCTGAGTCCATGGCAATCGTAAGCGGGGGATCTAATGGTACACCTGCATCTTGGGGCATAAAATGCATTGCCTGTTGTTGCAATGGCTGGACCATTGCGGGAGTCTGATCCGGAATCACTGGGTCCAGAGCAGCATGCCAATGCTGCTCTCCATCTCTCAAATCGAGAAGATTCCCAGCACTTGCCTCTCTGGGTGGTAATCTATGTTAAGTATTACCTCTCAGTATCCTTCCATTTGGCATTTCAAGTCCTAACTTTCTGTAAAAACCTGGAGGATAGTCCTTTCTCCTAGTCTGACTACGAAGTTCTGTTATGAGGAGTTAAAAGTCACCACTTGTTGTGCAGGTTTCTTCTTAAGGATTTAAGGAAAGATAGAAGCTTCCGGTCTGAACTGACCTGTTAGATCTAATCCCTTGGCTAAGCCTCATTGATAGAGCAACAGTCCAGTTCTCTAGACCTGACAACAAGAAAGATAAACTAATATATGGAGCCTCACACGGATCCTCGAAGTCTCCTAGATGAGACAAGGAATCCCCTCAGGGATAGACTTACTTTTCTGGATCCAGTGGTGGGTCTTCTAAAGCTTGCAGTCAGCAAGCTGGCACCTGGGCCTTTGGCCCTTGGCTCCAATCGCTTGGGTGGATCTAAATAACAAACAAATAAGTATAGCAATAAATGGAAGGAATAACAGAAGAATGTCGAATGACCACTGTTATATTTATGCAAATATAGGAAGAAAATGCTGGAAATATTTTACTGGATGCCAGCTATAATTTTCCCAGAATATAATGAAAACGAATAATAGTAAATGAATGATTTCACTATCACTTTTTGGTCTTTCTTTGGCGCTCCACTTCTATGCAAATGTCTGCACCACTGGTCGTCCAATTTTTGTTGATTTGCATGGTGATTTCCTGATGCAACTTGCCATCAACAGGGTGCCTAACATCAATTGGTGATGATGGGCAGGGATTTGCTACTGTTCAAGAACTTGCCACTGCTGTCCCTAAAGCTCACAAGATTCTGGAAGTTATGAAAGCCAAGATTGGTACACCAGGATGACCCATTCTCATCAATCAAGCTGATCCTCAGTCTCAACCTTCTCCAAGAGGTCATGATAGAAGATGTTTTCCTTAATCACAATCTCCTGAGCGTAGCTCTGACAATTCCATGTTTGATAAACCTAGAGTATCTTTTCCTCAAGCTACTGTTCCTGTAGGTAAGGTTACTGACGTTCTTCAGCAAATCACTGGTGGAGTTCATAATCATAAGCAACCTGTTTTCACTTCTGAGTCTTGACCTTCTCGCTCTCAATATGGGACTAACAGAAGTTGTGATAATTCTGCTCACCATGATTTTTTGTCTCATGAGGCCGGGATCATTCATGTTCTGATAATTGTTTTGACTTTCATCCTCATTATGATAGGTCTCAGAGTAGGGATCGTAACTGACCTCTATCCATCCAGTTCACCAGTTGCTGGTGTGAGACTCACAAAAGCAACACACGCAACACTGCAGACTGCAAATAGTTTAAGTGCGTTAATCCTCAAACTCAACCTTGTTCTGATCATCAAGTAGATGGTTATACCAGGGTTCATGCGCGTCCTTGAAATCCTTGAAATCCTTGAATTGTCCTTATTTTTGAAAGCCGTCCTTGAAATCCTGGAATTGTCCTTGAATTCTGGAAAAAAAGAGAAATGTCCTTGAATTTTCTCAAAGTTCATGGCGTGAAATTAATTTTGAGGAAAAAACGTCAAAAATTTCCGGCGCTCCACGCCAAAAAACGTTGTTCTCTTTTCAATTCTTAGTTGTGACTTTTCTGCCTTGTTTTTATTTTTCATTTATATACCAACTGCCCAGAATTCTGCTGACAAATGGTTTTTTCCTTCGCTGGTGTGCCCTCATCCTTTTTCTGCATTGCATGGATTAAGCCTCTATCTCAGGATTGTATTGCATTGCACCACTTTCAGTACTGTTTAACCTGTGAAAGCTAAAATCTAGGTACCAAAACTTTGTTTTTATAGTCTTACAACTGGGCATATGAATAATTCTCGTGAAACTCTTAGGCCTTGTTTAAAAGTCACTGTATATTGAAACTAGAAATTATACACATCCAATAGATAAGTGAAAATTCAGATAAAACCTGCATCAACTGCTGAAAGTATAGTGATGTTGATGCAGATAATAGAAAAGACATCAGCTATGAGCCAGCAAGTGGAATACGACAACCTTCAAGGTATCATCACGATGAGCACTTTGTCTGCATATAACGTTACCTTGATGTTAGCAAAAGTTAAGGTAACCAAATTGAATGAGGATTCCCATTTTGTTAGTGCATATTTTTCAACACAGGAAGTCAGAAGAATCTATTTCCAATGCTCTCTGAGCAAAATTATGGGATTGAATTATGTTGAATTAATCAATTAATGAATGTGAATTGTGTGAAATTATGTGTAATAAGCAAACAATTTTTGTAATTATAGTTTCTGGTTGGTCGAAAGGTTGCGAGTTGATGGATCACAATCTGCATTGTATTCAAGATGTCAGTAATTGAGCAAACTTAATTGCATCTGAGCGAGTTGCAGTTGAGTGGTTTGGAATAGCTTATCATGTTTTTCGTGTTGGATAGAATCTGTGATGCAAATCCTGATAGACTGTGTAAACACAAGGTCGTTGTCCTGGTCAGTGAATTGCAATAATACATGGAGAGTGAATATATTTTCAGGGTTTGGAATTGCTCTAGATTTCGATGATGATTTAATGTAAAGGTATGTGTCTGGTATGTGTGGTATGTCTTCCAAGTTGAACACTGGTTTGTCTTTGTGGTTGATTATGTCTAGGGCTGATATGGGATTGATTTTTCTGAGGATGATTGGCTATTTCCTTTTGCCATTCTGGAGTATCAATATTTTTTGATGAAAATAGTCCTTGAAGAATGAAAATTTGTTTCCTTAAAATCCTTGAATTGTCCTTGAATTTCATTTTCAAAAGGGCGCATGAACCCTGTTATACAGATAATAGGTATCAACACCGTTAGAATCCAAAATTTGGCAATGATGTTCGCATCAACCCAAATTCAAGAAACAACAGAGGCAGCTACAGTAATAGAGGAAACTCTTATTATCATGGCAGTCATGGTTCTTACTATAAGACATATGCTAACTGTGATGCTGATGTTTGTAATGTTGTTACTTCTGCTCCTCATTATGATTCTGTTGATTTTCCTATTGAGTATCACACTTACTCCAACAGGACTACTCCGGCAAACCCTTTGGCTGAGTTTTCTGCTAATAATAGGGGTTTTAATGAGACAACCTCTACTCTCCTTGCACTACCTGCTTCTCAATGTCAAACTCTGATTTCTATTACTCCTGAACCTACTCAATAATCTGAATCAGTTTCTCAACGACCATCTGCAAATATGTGCAAACTGATCCTAAGCCTGATAACTCTGCTAATGCAACTCTGTTCTCTCCCGCTATTATTAGTTGGGATGCCGAAGATATCTCAGGAAATTATCCTTGGATCGCATACCCAGCAATATGCCATATAAGTAACTGCACTCCTGTTTCTGATAATTATGTAGAAAACTATCTGCCTACTAATGTCTTCCTCATTCCTATGAAAATTGGAGGCATAACTGCAAATGCTGTCATTGATACGGGTGCTCAGTTTTCTATGTTATCATCTGGTCTTGTTAGGAGAGCCTTTGACAAGATTGATACTCCTCTACCTGTCTGTGGCCACATTGGTGTCCCAGATGGAGCAGTGGTAAAGACCCACGGTTCAGTTCTATTCACTATAGAATCTGATTTGGGTCAACATCTTGTCAAATGCGTCATTCTCGATGATGACACTGGTGACTAGTGCATCATTGGAACTGATTTTATGACTCATCCTGATGTCCAAGCCATTCTCTGAACTTTAAGCCAGGATACAATGAGATAGCCAACAAATGGCAGCCTCTTACCGTAATTCCTAGACATCTGCCTAACTGTTTGTCAATAATTCTCAAAATTGTCTTAAGCTTAGCGCTAATCAAGTAGTTGCTGTTGTAAAGCACTCTCTGGAAAAGTTGCATACCAGCTCACAGGATATCCATTCTTGTGTTGCTGTAGCTGCATCAGAGCATGATCCTACCAATCATCAACCTGCTGCATTAGATCACTCTCTGCCTAATACTTCTGATTCTCAAAAACTTCACATAGCTCTTCAAAAAATGACTCAAAATACCTCTGTCTCTCCCACTGAAGAAGCTGAAGCCATTAAAATACTCAAACAGTATTGAAATGTCTTTAGCTTACCTGGTGATCCTCGTATTTTTACTTATGAGCTCACAGTGAACATCAATACTGGCAATGCTCAACCCATTGCTAGACACTGCTATCGTGCTCCCACTGAACAACATTCTGTAGCTAGGTCTCACATTCAGGAAATGCTTGATAAAGACTTTATGGAACCTTCAGGATCCCCTTGGGCTGCTCATCTTTTTCTAGTAAAGGAGAAGGATGGTTCTTGGTGCCTGGTAGTTGACTATCGAGGCATTACCAAGTTACACCTAGTGACCCTTTTCCAATTCCTAGAACTGGTGATTACCTAGATATAATGGGGAATGCAAAGTTTTTCACGGTTTTGGATCTGAAAGCAGGCTACTGGCAAGAACCTCTTGACTCTGAATCTTGTGACAAAACTACTTTTATCTGCGAGAAAGGACATTTTCAGTTCAAGGTTTTACCTTTTGGCCTGAACAATGCTGCTGCAGAATTTCAACGTCTGATGGAAAGAATTCTTCATCTGTACATCTGGAAAATCTGCTTGGTTTACATAGATAATATTATCCTTTTTTCGAAAACTTTGGAAGAGCATCTCAAACATATTCAGATGATCTTCAGAGGGCTCAAAGACTCTAATCACACTCTTCAACCTGATATGTGTGAATTTCTACCCCCTAAGGTCAAATTTCTCGGTCACCTTCTGAATTCTGATGGCATCTCTGCTGATCAGAGCACCCCATGGGGGTGGGGGTATTACCCGTGTCTTAGATTTGGAAATTCATCTACTACCCCCATAAAAACGGCTCACTATAGCAAAAAATTTTGGTAGACTTCATCTTCTCCCCAGTAGGTTATACTAATTCGAGAAAAATTGTAGAATGTGTGATTCTGAGGAATTACTCACTGCTCTTTTTGACACATTTACTGAGCAAATAATAATGAGAAAGTATGCAACTTCTGTGCCATATAGGGATTTTTAGGAAAGGATATCAGCACATTAATATATACTACTTGTAGGAAATCATTATAAATATAATTGGGAGATGAAATAATGACTTATGTATATGTGATTAATCAAAAAATCGCCCCTTGGGAAGAAAAACATTATGTTCTTAAAATTCTGCCTCTTCATGCTCTCCTTTTCTTTTCCCGGCTTCTGCATTGGATCTTCTGTGCGCATATGGTTATCCAAGCTGTGGCGCATACTTTCCTGCTATGAGTTGAGACATGTGAGGTCTGTTGACATGGATCAGGAGTGTTACCTGGTTTCAACCAAGTGGTTTATAATCTAATAGGATTAATAATACTAAAGCCACATTCGGCATGAGCACTTTCAATTGAAAGCAGCCCGATTTTTGAAATGTCCAGGAATAAGTTGACACGACAATCTTCAACGTGTGACTATTCTGTGCATATAATTAGTACATTCAAGTTACATGATTAGGAGCTGGAAAATGGGGTTGAAATAGTAAATGGTTTTTGAGTGTAAAAAGCTTGAAGTAGGGGCATTAATCATTTTTGTAAGTTCGAAAAAATACAACTCCCCCTTCCGTAGCAAAAAAGTGAGAGCAAAAAAAAAGGTCACGGCATATTTCAAGTACTAACCCTAAATTTTACGATTTTACCCCTACCTAAATTTTCGACCTTGGGGACCTCTGCTGCTGATCCAGATAAAGTTAAAGATATTTGCGATTATGAATTTTGGAGTACAAAAAAGCAGACCCAAAGCTTTCTTGGCCTTGTTCAATGGTGCAAGCGCTTTATTCTTAAACTTGCTACCTTATTGGCACCACTCTATGATCTGCTCCGAAAAGACCCGGCGTATACTATAACTTATCTTCAAAGACAAGCATTTGATGGTATTAAAACTGCCCTCACATCTACTCCTTTGCTGAGTTACCCTGTTTAGGATAGTAAAGCTCAGTTTATCATCCAAACAGATGCCAGTACTACAGCAGTTGGTGGAGTTTTGTATCAGGAATCTGGTGACAATGAGTGGATAATCACTTATAATTGCTGTGTCTTAACTGATGCTGAAACTTGCTATAGTACTACTGAACATGAATGTCTCCCAATTGTTCACAGTTTTTGAAAGTACTGACATTATGTTTACGATGGATTCCCATACTTTGGGTCAGAAAAATGTCAATTTTTTGATGAAAAATGTCATTTTCTGAACAAAAAATTTTTAAAAACGTCAATTTTCTCGGCACTTCGCGCCATAAATACATTTTTTATCATATTTTAGATAAAAATTACTATTTTTTTAACTATTTTCCGGACTTTTTTTGTGAAAAAATCGAATTTTTCTTCTTTCAGATTCCTATTTCTTCCCTATTTTATCATTTCAAAAATATTGAGATTAGTTTATGGCACAACCCACAATTCTCGCAGCAGCAGGGTGGCCAATGCCACCGCCCCCTTTAGCCTGCCAGCCCCCACCAATTTTTAGCAGGGGAATCAACACCCAGGAGCGCTATGCTGCTTGGGCCAATACCAGGGGATGTCAAAATGATGTTTCATTTTTTGCCGATGGTAAGTTGCATGCATTTTTCAACTGCTTTTTATGTGAATGTTCTTTTCTATTCTAGATCTTTCTGGTTTGAGTTTCCCACTGTGCTTAGTTACCAACTGCCTAAGTGCCAAAAGACACTCAGTGGTCAGTATCTGCCAATCTGATCAATCGTTATGATCAATTCTCTAGTTGTTTGGACCAGACTGAGCTACAAACTGAGTCACAAGCCCAGTCTGGAGTTCCTTCGATAGTTTTGGTCATTTCAACATCTCATTCCACTACAGGTATGAAGGATATACAGACTCAACCACAAGTCACTGTTACTGTAGACTACACTTCTGCTATACCTTCTGCTCAACTTTCAACAAATCTCGGGTTAGTAGCTACGCCCAAGGTTGACCTCATTCAGCATGTTACTGTTGACCAAGAATTGTTCCTCATAGCAGTTAATGTTCCAAAATGTAATTACTTACCCGTTCCTCGTCATATGGGTTTCTCACCTTCCAGACAAGAGCTCAGTCTCTTGCCAAACTGTAAATTCCTATTTCTGTATGAGATGATTTTTTGACTTGTACCTACTGCTCCTACCTCATCCTCGGGTCAGCCAGCGATGGTTCCAACAACAGAAGCTGCACAACCAACTGTTTCTGTTACACCTTCAACTCAGAGCGCCATGCAACAACCTCAAGTTGTGGTTCAGCCTCAAACAATTATTTCTGCTCCACATCAGAGCGAAGTGCCGCAATGTCAAGTTGTTGCTCAGCCCCAACAGTCCACTTCTGCAACTCAGTCATGCTCATCTGCTAAGTCTAAGGAATCTTATCATATTCTGAAGGTCCCTGCAGCCTCTGTAGCTGCAAAGCCTTCACTTTCCACATCTGTTACTCCAATTTCTGGTCCTACACTTACACATGAAGATCTAGCTGAAGCTCTGGCTCAGATCTAAGCTGGTACCAAGACTGTACCAGCTTAGATCTGAGCCAGATCTCACAAACCTATAGTGAAGTCTTCTCCGGCCACTCAAAAAGGCGCCAATGCTTGGAAGACTGAACTGGAATCTAAAAAACTTCTACATCTCAACAGTATGAATCTCACCGTTCTCGTGCACGCCTCAGTGTTTTAGACAACCTCAGGCCTCTGCAAAACCAGTAGCTAAGACACACCCTAGGCAACAAATTGTTCATAAGGTGCCTATAGAGTAGCTTCCATTCCTGTTTTCAATCTCTTTTCCACCTGGTTTCGGTGCACTGCAACAGCCTCCTGCTGCTGTTGCACCCATCTGCTGGTCTTACATTCAACAACAGTTTTAATCTTGGTGCTTCCATTTTGTACTTCAAATTTTAAGAGCTTTGTACAGTTTTGGACCAAACCTGTGAAAAAATTTTCTTTTGTGCAGATTTTTATTTGTGATGACCAAATTCACACAACCGGTTTGCTGTTGCCGTGTCTCACTTAGTTAAGTAAGTATCTTAAGCTCACTTTCTTGCCATTTCGGATATTGTTACGACTTGCCCTCATTCTTTCACAAATGAGGTTTTGGAAATTCTCCCACTGCAACTACTCAGCCGCACCTTGTAGTCTTGATCACTTAAGGTGATCTGCTGCAAGGGGGTGGGGTGTTGTAGTGATACTTCCAGTCTCTCACAACTGTTTTAATCTCACTTTACAATTTCCTGCACCTTACAACCAAAGATGAGCATGTCTCAAGCATCTCATCGAAACTCAAACTGGGTGATGCAATTACTGTAGTCATTGCCTCATGTGCTGGAATTTCGGTCAGTGATTCAGAATCTTGTTTTATATTATTATTATCGACTGTGTTCCTCATGGAGTAAACTCCTCCCCACGCATTTTATCGTGGTCATCAAATAAATAAATTATGAGCATTTGTCCGATAAGAAAGGGAGATCATGCCCCGGGCCAGCACTAGGTAAGGCTTAATATGAAGGTCTGAACTTCTTGGAACTCCTGCCTAAAACATTTTTGGATTCAAAATCAAATCTCATTCTTCGTGGATCATCAGCCAATAGTCTCAAATAAATAAGAAAAGAAATTAAAAATATAACACACCCCTCCGCCCTTGGAGAAGGAAGTGCCCCTGGTACAGTCACCAATGTCGTATGCACAAATTCAGGTAGGCGGCACGTCAGATAAATAATGCTCAGTGTAGGGCTCGAACGCCCGACCTTATACATACTAAGCAGGCGCTACCAACTGCACTACCCGAGCCACATGCATGGTTCGGGCATTGTGGTTGTAGTGGTGGTAATGCTCATTTATGTAGAGTAGGAATAAAACAGGTACTAAAACCCTCCTTGAGGTACTCAAAGTGGTAATGTTACTAAAATCAACTATATTAGCTTTTTCGCACAGAAATATGTCTTGAAGAAATCATTCTTATTTGGGGAAAAATTTGGGATTTCTACACAATTGTGGAAAAATAGTTTGTGCAGAAAACAGCAATTCTCGGCCCAAAATAAATGACAGAAAGTTAAAATGGAATCACTTAAAGAAAAATAGACAGCTACTGAGACGAAAAATGTGGTAGTTGAAATTGAATTGTTGAAATATAAGGGCTGTAATACTAAAGAACGTTTATTTTCAGAAAAAAACTGGTTGACCTAACAAGCTGTAGTATATCGAAAAAATGTTCTGAAAATATTTTGAAATCAGTGTACTAGATTTTTTTATTACCATGTCTGCTTTATAATGTTATGCAGCTTCTGGTCATTACCTGGCAATAATAGAAAATTGTGCCAGTCAAAGAATCGCAATTTTTGGTTGGCTGCTTGATTCCTGAATTTCACTTGTTTTTTTCTGTTTTTTTTACCAGAGTTGTGAAAAATATTTGATTTCTAGCTGATGATTTTGGTTTTTTGCTTTGTTGGCGGCACTATCTAACTGACTGAAAATATCATCATATTGCCCAGGTCTCTTTATAATACACAAATATTTACTATTTTATGGAGAAATTATTGATTTTCGCTCCGAAAAAAACTAGGAAATTCTCGAAAAAAAAATGACCCGAGAAACCTAGAAGAGTTTGCGAATTTCATTTTGGAAACCCGTTGGACACTCTGTTGTAACTGCCATTGATGAAATTCCCAGTTGAATTACATAATTTTTTGTTCTGTGGGATGAAGACTAAAATACGAAAAATATCTTCGTTTCAGATCTTCATCAAAGTTTGGAATCGTACAACCGACTTCGAATTCTTTTGGGACAAGAATAAGTTTGCCAATCGATTCTACGGCATACAGGAAATGTACCAAAATTATTTGGACGGTCGTTCGGATTGGGACGATGATAAAAGTCGCGATCCGTTCTACGATTCACCCGACACGGAAGTGAATATCGGCACGGTGTACGTTTTTTTGCAAAGTTTGGCGTTTATGGTCGAGTTAGATGAGCAAATGCCCATTACGGATTTTAAAGGTCAAGAACGGGGTCAGTTGAGGGTCCAATTGGCGCCATGCTCACCCCAAGGTAGAGAAATTATGGGGGAATTTGTCGATAGTCCCGAAGAGTTGGTGAGTTTTGTTTTTTTAACATTGCATATCATGTAAATACCCGCTTAGCCGCTAAAAGGCGGCCAAAGCAAGCTTTTTCACACCGCAGAGATTTACCGATAAAGCTTTTTGAAAAATAATCTAATCTGTAGTTTGTTTTTGAAATACTTGTGAATGATTTAATTCGGTAGAAGGTAGTTCAAAAACTCCCGAGTAAAATTTTCAACAGGAAAAGCTTTCAGCGAACGATTCTGATAGTTACTCAAAACAGAATGTTGATGGTTCTCATCTTTTGAGTCAGGACGGTGACAGATACAGATCAAACCTATTACCAACAAACGACTTCGAATGTACGCGTCAGTAGATCCTGGCCGCCATTCCCCATCTGTCAATAATAGATGAATGGTATCGAAGTATGTTTGATCTCATCCACTGCATGCTACTCTAATTTTCTCCTAAAGTGAAGGTCGTAGGGATCGAATTCAGAATTTAAAGATTATTCGAACTTCGAACAGATCAGTTTTACCTCTTTTTCATCGTCGAAACATTTCGACCTTGCTATTTTCATTTTAAGCCTTGAAGTAATGGAATGTAGCACTCCCATGGTAGCAAATGTTTTCCAATTTCTGGTATTTATCATTGAGGAAAGCTATATCTAAACGAAATCTGTTTCGTGATATTGTTCCTCCAAATCGGCGTGAACTCATTCATGTGACGAATCATTCTTTCCTCTCGAGGCTTCCATTAAAATATTCTACATATTTCCGGATCTAATTCTCGCGAAACTACTTGAAGTAAACTTGTTATTCATGTTTGAGACTAACTTCTGAAAAACTATTTTTCGTTGATAGTTTACATTCGCATAACTTAGCCAACGGATTTATCAGCTATAGTTCAATTAGATTTTGGACTTACGGTGTTGAAAATAAATAAATTATATAAGCAATAATAGCCAAAGTCAGAGAAGCCGAATCAAGTTTGATTGGTATATCGGGAATTCATATGCCTGTTCTCGTTCTCAATCAAATCATTGTCACATAAGAAGAACTACACTACTAATTACTATGGAACAGATAAAGTATACGAGGAGATTTGTGCAATCATCTGTTGAAGAACTGAGCATTATCTTTTTTGCTATGCATTGATCGATCAACGCTCTAACTGCTTTAACGCAGTATTCTCCGGTTCCCGGCCAGTTTTGGAAAATATCTCGACTCCATAGCTTCTTCCATTACATCGTTGTGCCTTTAGATGGGCAAGAATTTGGGCTTCAAAGTCAAAATTATATCCGCCGTTGGTATCCCAAGAAAATTTATATCGGTGAGTTGATGCTGGTTTGTAGTATTTCGGCTTGGGTAAGTTTCTACCCTGTGGCAGTCAGGGCAATCTCAATTTGATAAGTGTCTATGGCCCAAATTACAGAAAGTGGGTTAAACGTGGGTAAGAGTAAGAGTAAAATGGCGGGTTAAATCGTAGGTGAATAAATGTCGAGTAAAATCGTAGGTAAATAATAGTCGAGTAAAATCTCGGGTAGAATCGTAGGTTGACTGGGTAAAAATCGGGTAGAATCGCGGGTAAGATCACGGGTTAAATCGTCGGTAGAAAAAAATAACCCATGATTTTACCCATATCGAGATTACAGAAGGAAGGTAAGTAAAAAGTTGGTGAAAAAAACATGAAAATAACCTGTGATTTTACCCTGCCATTAGCAGGGTTATATTGACAGGAATTTTATATTTTTCACGTAAGGCTTGGATTTGATTGGTTCTCTGCATGCCGTCGATGTATTGCAGGTTAAACTGAATCTGATGTTAGTGATGCAATGACCAGGAGCCCGAAAATTCAGATTTTCCGGAAATGCATTGATCATCATTGTACATATTTCAGTACAAAAGCATCAGCATAAATTTTTGATACCAGTGGGTCATTGTCGAAGAGCACTTTTTCGAGCTACACTATTACTCGATAGTGCCACAATTTTGAAACATGTCTTTCGCTTTTCAAATTCCATTGAGATGAATCAACAGGTTTTTTACATCAAGATTTTATATGTGAATCTGATGAAAATTGTGGCTTCTGATGAAAACGTTTGAAGCTTAAATAATCTTCCAGAAAATTCTCCTTAGGCTCAAAAAACAATGACTCCTACGGTCTTTGAGTTAGTAAACAAATACCATCTATGCTATAACAACTGAAGCGCACTATAGTCTGTTTTTATAAAATGCTTGTAAATCAAAAAATTAACACTGTCTTTGAAATCGTTTGCACCAAGTCTGTGTTGAATTATTTACTCAAGAATTCTTGTCAAGTTTTACAAATTTTCACTCTTAAATAACATATTGCTTAGCAGAAAATCTTAAAATATAAAATATGGCTTGTCTTATGGTATTAGAAGTTGCAATCAAAAAACACAGTGAGTTCACCACTCTGGCGCATGGCGAATTCTAAATAGTGATTATTAAGCAAACCAATACCCCTTACGCTCACAGTAATCCTGTCAGAAAATTCCCTTGCGTGAATTTTGTTCCTGCACACAATACAGTAAAGCATAATAATTATTTCAGGATAGCTGCAGTTACAGAAACATGAGCGGATGGCTCACATAATCGGGGTAGTAGCGCAAAGTCATGAGAGCTATTGCTTTGAACCGAAAGAAATGTTTCGTTGTGAGATATCGGCATTTTAGTTTTGGGATACCCTGTCCATATGACTAAAAACAAGCTCACCATGAAAAACATGTAAGAAGATGATGGGTTGGGTAACCCGCCACTTACCTACGTTCTGTAATACGAAAACTAAAAAGTCGGGTAAATTTCCGAGTTAAACATGGGTAGAATCGTTGGTAAAAGATGGGTAAAATCGCAGGTAAAACTTAGAGTTAAAGATGGGTGGAATCACAGGTAAAATAGTAGGTAAAATAGCGGGTTAAACATGGGTTACATTAACATTACCCGAGATTTTACTTTTACCTTACTTTTATTTTACCCGCGTTCTGTAATTTGGGCCTATATGTAAAAAATTCTATTCGCGAGAAAATCGTGCGGAAAGCTCCCTTTGTTTTTTAATTTCTTTGAAATAAGTATATTCAAAAAATGATATGTAGGTAGTTATTAGTTCGATTTCTGTCAATTTCGCATTCAGTTTTAGAGTCGTTGTAAATACAAATTTTACGTGAACGAGGATACGACCACCGAAGAATTTAGTGGTAGTAATCCGGAATATAGTCACGAAAAAGTTTATCAATTTAGTCCGATTACGAAACAAGTAAGTTGACATTTTGTATGCACCATAGGTCCGTAAGGTTAGATTTTCAGATAGGGGTAAAGTTGAATATCTGCGAGGGTAGTTTAGCTAAATGTCTACTAAACAAACCATTTTGTCCTGAAATTAGGCACCGAGTGATCAATGTTTTGGCATTCGGGTAGGGATAATACCTACCTCATACCTCTATCTTTGGAGTAGCCTGGTGTGCTCCCAAATTTTAATTTACTAAAGTAGGCTGTGCGCCAGAGACGGACCGAAAGATGTGGGCACTATTGCAGATAGCTCGGAATATATTAGGAGTTAGGAGTCTAAAGGGAAAATACTCCTAGGCCTGGAGTCTCATGAATCATGACATGTAAGACAACAACTTTTTGTAAATCTCATGAAAACAACGAAATTTTGGTTCAAATGCAGTTCTTTTGATATCTCTGATCCTACACGAGAAACTTCAATATAATGGAATAAAATGTAAAAAGATGGAAAAGAACATGATTTTAAAAAATGGTTCATTCTGAGTGAGCGGAGCGTGACACATGCAGAGATACAAAACTAAATATAATCTGGGCTAGGTCAACTAACCTCTAACCAAACTTCAAAGGCGTGAGCTCCGTCAAAAATAGAGATACACCATTCAAGTCATGTTTTTTTGTGCATCAGTATTGATGTCCAACTTCCTGCGATTTCGAACGAAAATTCCTACTAGTGGATCAAACACCTAGCAGCCCCAAGCCAATGCTTCTTACTGAGTCATGGCTGTCTGCCCATCAATGTTTCAGTAGAATCAAAGCTGGCCATCTGTCCAAAAAGTTTTTTGTAGTGCGAAGTTTTCAAATGATTAACCAAAAGAAAAAATACGGGCGGCAAAGAATAAAGATTCCGTGTTTTTGCTTTTTACATCATTGAATTATAATAGTCGTGGTTGAAAATACTGCAATTTAATGCGTTTTTGAGCGATTGTGTTGCATCCACTCAGCTTCCATGACAAATTGTACACGACTGCAAACCTATTTTTTCTTTTTTTCTCGTTTTATGTTTTTCGTCTCTTCATCACTTTCTTTTCCAATAGTTTGCTGTTAGATTTCATTGCACGGTTCAGGCTTACCCGAAAAAATATGGGTGACCTAAGAATCGTAGGTAAGTAAGAACAACTGATTACTGCTTACAGATTTTCCAAAGACGATACATTGTTAGGCAGATGATTTGGAAGATTTCTGGTGATTTGAATAGCAAACAGCACTGAAAATTTTTTTTTGTTCCTAAGATCTAGGAAATATGCTGAGAATGATAATTTTCGCCGAAAAAGTATGGCTTGATTTACTGATGTTGCCCACCAGTAGTGATACATCAAGTCTTAAAGTTTAGGACAACCCTTGGTCTTGTGTTGGAAGTTCTAATGACACGTGATGCACTTTATAACTATCGCTTCACTTTGACTTTAGTTGTCGCAACTCTAATAACTGGTTGATCTCTCCAGCTTTGTGGATCATTTATGGCTTCCATATCCTGTTTACCTCTTCCATTATTGTCTGTTGATCTCTGCATGTCGACTCCTGGAAATTTTATCTTGATTTCTCAGCCATCCTCTTTACTCCTAAATTTATTTCCTCGCTCTTGCCATCTGCAACCGGCATTCTTTTTGTATATTTTGCGTACCAATGAACTGCTGTACTCGGTACATTTTTCCTATAGACGGGTCATCAATCTTAGTACCATGAAATACAATCATATGAAAGCCAACCTCTTGGAATGCTGCCGAGTTAGTACACATCTGATCCTGCTACACCCACCCAGCGGTGGCCGTATCATTTTAGCCAATGGCTTCTCCTTCGCTCCCCTTTTTCCCAACATTTGCCCAACAGACAGCCTTGCGGGATGCCTTTTGGCCACGGGCCGGAGGTGTCTTACCACACACTTCGAGTCTCAGAACCTGGCAGAAATCGAATTTTCCCTGACATAGGGGTTAGCCCACGCGATTCTCGTCCGGTCAATCTTTTTATACTGGACTGGGTACTACATCCACTGCCAGCTTTCCCTATATTGATACAGGCACCTAACTCCAGTCGTGCTGGGTGGATTCTACCACCACAGCAAGCTGTCATAGAACCTAGTCTATTTGGATAGCCTTAGCCAGGATCCGTCAGAAGCAGTGACCTGCAAGTGTTGCCAGAAGTATGATTTGGTGTGGCGACCGCGTTTCAAAATCGCTTTCGCATTGTGTCGTATGCCCAAATCCACGTGGCCAGCACGTCAGAAAAATAACGCTCGGTGAGGGGCTCGAACCCTCGACCTTCTGCATACAAGGCAGACGCGCTACCAACTGCACTAACCCAGGCGCATAGCCAGGAGAGTTCAGTGACCAATGGACCCCATCGCGATGAAACATAAAGTTGTGTGCAAGGTCTTTACGTTGTTAGAAATTTGCGGCAGGACACCTCATTTACGGTAAAGTGCCTTCTATGCGTTTTAAAATAAGAAATGCTAAATGTTTTCTGGCGCTACGCGCCGGCTTTAAAATGATTTATAATTCTTTTGGTATTATTTCTAGCACACAGTTAGAAAGTATCATTCTAACATATGCTTATATCTTTCAAGTGTCAACCTATTATGGACAAATGTTTGATCTTCTTGTTTTGCTGTTATGTATTTGACGAAAATCGACATTTTTCTCGATTATTTCTCCAGAATCTTTTCGTGATCCTTAAGATTTTTTGACTTTCGTAAACATAGACTTTTTGTATTTAGGCTTTTCTAGTCATATTAGGGGCCTGGTCCCTTTAAAATTTAAAATGGCTCTTGGAGTTTTGTGTCTAGGAGCCATTTTGGTTCGTACTTCAATTATAGTTAATTTCATTCAATTTTTGAGTTGAAGTAAGTGTTCTGCGGGCTCCAAAATCAGGAAACACCGAAAATTTATCGGCACTTCGCGCCGGATTTCATTATATAATTCTTCGGATTGATCGGCCCACTGTTTTTCCACAAATCAAACCTTTTGGGGGAAAAGGATTTTGAAATAGTGAAAATTTGTGGGGTGATTTTTACATGAAAAAGATGAATTTTGGTGCATTTTAGAGGTCAAAGTTTGCGTTTTTCTATCTTTTTGTAACTAATTTTAAACATGAAGCTGAAAATATTTTCAGCGTATAACAGTACTAGAAGTTCTTGTTGGTTGAACATTCCTAATTTTTGGTTGCTTGCCTAATTTTCGAGTTTTAGAGTTTGGTCGGCTGAAAGTTGTTTTTTAATTAATTTAAAATTTAGACCTTTCATCAAAAAAATGCATGTTGAAAAGTTTCATTTTCTAGCATTCTAAAACATACGAATGCAAAAATTTTCCGGCGCGATGCGCCGGAATTACTTATATTTGAATGAAGCAATGAACATTTAAGAACAGTCCATTTTGATTGATGTATAATTATGACTTGTGGCTCCAGATGTATTCGAATGTAAAAAAGCTCAGAAGACATAAAATGAAGCATCTGTCGACAAAAATGCATTTTTAGACATTTCAGAATCTCCAAATCAAAGTTTTTCGATGCTACGCACTGAACAATTTATTCCTTTCAGCCTTTTACTGTTGGAAATATTAGTTCAAGACGACCTTGATTGATTAGCCTTATATTAAAAATATCGCATGTTTATTCTGATCTTGGCAACCTTCCTGTAACAGCTTCATCATTTGAATGATCTTTTTCAAGGTTAAAGCATCTTAAAACCTGTTTTCGTTCCATCATGACTGAAGAGCGATGCTCGAATTCGGGTGTTATTGAACATTTACTTCATTCAGAAGGCAAATATTGAAAAAATTATAAACGATTTAGCAGTTAATAATCATAGGATTGATTTGTTATGTTTAATAAAGCTCTATGTGCACAAATTCAATAGGAAGCATTGAGATACATAAAAAATACATCATTTGCCATTATTTCCCGGAAAAATCTAAAATTTTCGTTTTGACCCCCTCAAAAAAATCCTGGCTGTGCGCCTGTAACTGGGCCACGTAGATGGTCCCGAAATTGTGGTTGAAGTAGTGGTGGTTGAGTGCGGGGCATGCCGCATAATGATTAGCCAGACGCACCACTACAACACCCCTCCCCCATTTGAGGAGGAAGGGCCCCTGGTACATCACCAATGTTGTTTGCCCAAATCCATGTGGCTGGTGCGTCAGAAAAATAAAGCTCGGTGAGGAGCTCGAACCCTCGACCTTCTGCACACAAGGCAGATGCGCTACCAGCCATACCTGTAAGAGGTCCGACGAGTTGGGGGGATGGTAAACCCAAAATTTTGGGGGGTGGGGGTCCCAACATTTTCAAAATTTCGAGGAGGGGAGTCGAAAAACTCCCAAGAAAGTCGAAAAATTTTTAAAATTTTCCCGAAAAAGGCCAAAAAGCCACCATTTTTCCACATTTTTCCCCATTTTTCCTAGTTAGGAGGAGTTGGGTATAGGGTTGATCAAGTTGGGGGTGGGGGGTCCCGACATTTAGATATAGGGTTCGACCAAGTTGGGGGTGGGGGCCCCCAGCCTCTACCCCAATTACAGGTAATGGGATTTTTTCACGAAAAATAGTTCAAAAAATAGTAATTTTCCACTAAGAAGACCGAAAAAATGTATCCAAAGCCCGAAGCGTCAAGAAAATTCACGTTTTTTTACCATTTTTTGTTCAAAAATTGACATTTTTAATGAAGAAATTGACATTTTTCAGTATTTTTCCAACCAAAAGTATGGGGATCCCTACAGCTACCATATGGCTAGCCATTGGATTGGAAAATCCTGGGGAGGGCAGTTGCCCAATGGCTAGCCGTATGGTTGACAATTTCTGAGGGGGGTTTCCATAGCACTCACTCGCCCAATTACATGTATGCCAAAACTGTACCTTGGTATATCCAACCTGCTTATCCAGATGGCAAGGCTCCCGTTTTCGAAGCTCTATTGGCCATGGAGGATGATTGGACTGCCTTCTTTGAGCACTTTGACAATACCGACACCATTGTCGCAACAATTGATGACAATGATTGGCCTGCACTGTATACTCTGATAGGTCCTACGTTCTGCACTGCAAGCCAAAATGCTGAACCTTTGGTCATTCCCAAGATGGTTGACATTCTCTGGTGCATAAAACAAATTGAAAAAGATCCTGCTCTTTTTATGAGAAAGCAAGGTTTATCAGCTTTTTCCCTGAATGCTGCACTCTCTTTTCACCACGACTTCTCAAAAAACCCCACATATTACACAACACCGTCCAAACACAAACTGTCCGGCAATAAGCTAATATATGTGGGTCTAGATGCTTTCTATTCAATTTTGATGTATCTCGCCCTAGGTCACTACAGTTTCTTAGCCGAAATTTTCTGCGCTGCCCAAGTCTTTCCTTAGGACTCATTTGACCCTCCCCTTATGGACCCTATCCCCAGGGTTCTTATTTGTCATGGGTTAGATACTCTAAGTTACCTACCGAACTGGACTTTCCCAATAACCCCACACTGTTGGAGGAATTCCTACCGGCGGTGATGCAGGAACAGTTGTCTCCGATCTTTTCACGGAAACTACTGGGCCCACTCACAGTCAGCCAATGTGTCCTGCAAACCTGACTAATGGTGTGGCACCTTTAGAAGCTCTGCAATGTTGTACTTTTTCATCTCCTCTGCCTAAACTATCTCGCAATCAGGGTAGGAATCTTCATAATACTCAACCCAGTGACCCTCAATTATTGCTAGAGTATCCTGTGATCCTCGATGATGCTCTGGATCTCCAAACAGCCATAGCCACTGCTATGCAATGGGGAACCGCTCCTGACTCGCACTATGCTTTGGGTGCCCCTACGTCCATTCACTACCTTCAACTGGTTTTTCACAGCCTCATTGAGAATTCTATTTCCATGTCTGGCCCATTCCCTTATGAAGCTGACCCCTTCACTGACCGCATGGTAGCAGATCAGCCAAAGCAGGGCAATCAGTACAAGAATGGTTATCAATATCTCCCTCAATCTTACCTTCATTATCTGACAGCTCAAAACGTCCATGCCTTGAATCTTTTAACTGTTAGCCTTCCAATACCAGCTCTGTTGACTTATCTATGCTCTCTGGAGGAATACAAAGATGTCCAAAAGACTATTTGTAATGCCATCAGTACCATGGAGGATGAACTTAGGAAGTTTTTCATGCTCCAATGTGGGATAGATGTGAATAGCAACCCTAACAAGATTCTTTATTGCTATAAGACTACTTTGCCCCGAGTTGAACCTAAATTCGGGCGCCAATCTATTACGCACATCACCAACCACTTTGCACTACAACCTGTTTTAGTCTCCTCAACTAGAATGAGGATAGACGAATCGAATCTGCTATACCAAGACTCTTGGTATGAAAGTAATCCCCAGTACTACTTTTCCTGGTTGTCAAAACATGTACCTCTCTCACCGATATACCAAGTTTTGATGCCACCATTTGCTATTCTTAATTACAATCTCTACAAATCTCCCACTTCTGAAGATACTCAACTTTCGAGGCAAACCAAATCTAATGCCAAGGATATACTCGCATCAGAGGTGTCCACAGTTGCTTTTATCACATGTGACACTGATGCTCAATCTCAAGTACTTACAGTCAGGGTCGATACACCATCTCACCCCTTAACCGAGGCAGAGATGTGACTTTCTAATCTGACTATAAATTTGGACCAAACTAAAGAACTCCAGACTGAGTCGCAAGCTGAGTCTCAATTTCCTTCAATAGTTTTGGTTACTTCAACTACTGAACCTAGTACAGACACAACTGAGCCATAGACTCACCACAGGTTGCTGCTCCCATATGATCAATGTCTGTTTCACTTTTTGCTCAACCTTCAACAAGCCTAGCACCAATAGATATGCCTGCGATTGACCTCGATGACGGCATTTCTATTGACCTAGAATTGTTTCACATAGCAGCTAATATTATGAGATGTAATAAGTTAGATGCACCTACTACTGTCAGTATATCACCTTCCCCACAAGAGCTTAACTGCTTACCAGACTGTGATTCCTGATTTCTATATGAGTCAATTTTTGGACCTTTACCTACCACTCCTGCCCTAGCCTCGGGTCAGCCAGCAATGGTTCCAACAACAGTAGCCGTACAACCATCTGTTTCTGTTTCACCTCCACCTCAGAGCGCCGTGCTGCAATCTCAAGTTGCAGCACAGTCTCAACCGTGCTCTTCTGCACCCCACCTGCAAAATCTAAGCAATCTTTTCATATTCCAAAGGTCGCTGCAGCCACAGTAGTTGCAAAACCTTCACTTTCAGCCTCTGCTACTCCAATCTCTGGTCCAATGCTCACATGTAAAGATTTAGCTGAAGCTTTAGCTCAGATCCAAGAAGGAACAAAGGTTGTCACTGACTTCCACATCCTTGACATATCTAGTAAATTTGTTACGGATGTTCTTCACTATCTCTGTTCAACTCAAGAAATGGAAGATCAATCCGCAGGACAAATCTGGCAAATCTCACAAATGTACAGCAAAGTCTTCTCCACCCGCTCAAAAAGGTGCCGAGTTTCGAAGACCAAACCGGAATATCAGAAACTGTCCACTTCTACTCAGCAATATGACCCTCACTACTCTCATGTCATGCCTCAGTTTTTCACACAATCTCAGGCCTCTGCAAAACCAGTAGCTAAGTCACACCCTAGGAAACAATTGGTTCCTAAGGTTCCTATAGAAAATATTCCATCTTTGTTTTCAATCTTTTTTGGACCTGGTTTCAGTGCACCACAACAGCCTCCCGCTGCTGTTGCGCTTATCTACCAGCCCTATGTTCAACAACGCATACCTGTACTTGGGGGAGTTGGGGGGACCCCCCCCCCCCCAACTTGGCCATCCCTGTACCCCAAATCATTTACCCCCCCCCCCAGTTTAGAAAAAATTAAAAAATTTGCAAAAAAAGTGTATGTTTTTTGGCCTTTTTCGGGAAAAATTTCGACTTTTTTCAACCCCCCCCCCCCCGCCTCCCCCAAAGTTTCGGATTTACCCCCCCCCCCAACTGGTCGGAGGTCTTATAGGTATGCAACAACGGTATCAACCGGCTGTTGTTCCTCAATATCAGTATTCTGCTCAACTTCGACCCCCTTCACTGGTGTATGCCAGGCAACAGCCTGTTGCTGTGTATCAGGCACCATGGGCTGGGTACTCTGTTCCATCTCAGACACCTGTTGATCAGTTTCAGCAACAGCACTAGCTAATTGCTGCAGCTGCGGCTCAACCTCCTCCGCCTCTACCATCTGTTCAGCAGCCTCCAGTAGTTCTGCAGTCAACCTTGTCTACCGCAACAAGTGCAACTACTCAGACCCCTTCTTCTAGTGTAATGTCCACTACTGCGACAACATCTACTTCTGTACCTTCCACATCTGCCTCTACCTCACAATCTGTTACCTCATCAGCTCAACCAGCCAATCAGCCTGAAACCCACTTCAAGCCTAGAATGCTGGCGGAGCCCGATATCTTTAACGTCCTATCTTGCCTAAATATCCAGCTGCCGTCCGGTACTGCTCAAAAGGCAGATAACACAGCTATGTCTCTTTACCAACTGTATCGAGATACCTATAAGGTCACCGTCACTAGGGCAACTGAGCACACCATCCCTGATACCCTGTCGCAAACCATCCTTGACTGGATGCCACCTTGGGTGTGGCTACTAGTGTTCAGATAGCTGAGCTCACCCTCTTCTTGCACAAATGTTGATCATTGTCATGTTCGTCACATTAGGCAACTGCCTATACCTTTTCTGTTGACATGATAGAAGCTATTCTCCAAAAACCTGAAGATTTAGACATCACTGACCCTGACAAACTATGAAAGTTGGCCCCGGTTCGCACCAATGCTCATGCTGAATGTCAAGTCAGTCCTCGCATTCTTGGTCAATTTTATGTACCTCCAGTTTCTGATTTACCCCATATGCCATGACTTAACAATACTATACCTTCTGATTGTCCTCAAGTAGTACCTGGTGCTAATATACTACCTGACCCTAGGCCACATTCTCCTCAATCGTCACATCAATGTTCTGGCTCTCACACCACTCATCCTTAGATCAGTAGTCTATCACAACTACTGATCTTTTTAGTTCTTATGTGTTTGTTTTGTTTGTATTCTTTAATTTCTCTGCTCAAAAAAATATAATCTTAATGCCCTCATTTTTACTTTCATTTTCAAAGCTTTTGTACAGTTTTGAACCAACCCTGTGAAAATTTTTCTTTTATGCACATTTTTATTTGTGATAACCAAATTCACACAACTGGTTTGCTGTTGCCGTGTCTCACCTAGCTAAGCAAGTATCTAGAAGCTCACTTTCTCGCCAGTTTGGATTTTGTTATGTCTTGCCCTCATTCTTTCACAAATGAGGTTCAGAAAATTCTCCCACTACAGCCAGTCTACTGCACCTTGTAGTTTGATCGCTTAAGGTGATCTGCTGCAAGGGGGAGGGGTGTTGTAGTGGCATTTTCCAGTTTTCCAGAACTGTTTAATGTTACTTTACAAATCCTCGATCTTTGCAACCAAATATGAGCATGTCTCAAGCATGCCATCTTTATTCAAACTTGGCGATTACTGTAGTCATTGTGTCATGTGCGGAATTTAGTCAGTGATTCATTACTATCGTTTTGTAATTTATCGTCTGGTCGTCCCTCTTTGCAAAATAAACACTGTGGCGCTAATTTTCCGCCGTGTTTGTGAATATTTTAAATTGAGAAATCGAAGATTTCTCGATTTAGAATATTTTATTTTGTGAAAGGTTTTGAACGTTTGTCCAATAAGAAAAGGCGTATGCGTCCCGGCCCAAGGCTAGGTAAGGCTTAATATTAAGGTCTGAATTTTTGGAACTCCTGCGTAAAACATTTTTGAACTCAAAATCAATCTTATTTCTTGGTGGATCACCAGATCCAGAGTCCTTGATAAAAATAAAAGATTTAAAAAATATAACAATTGTCCGAAGACTCAGCTAGAGGACCCACAGCAACAGCCGTGAACAGTTTGCTCAAGACTTTTCACAAATAATAGTATTAGGAGGATTCGACACAACAACCTTGCTAGTTCGCAACTACTGAGCTACCTGCTCGGCTCAAACCGGAATGCTACCCTTACTCCTTACTTTTAATATTTGCAGCAGAACCCTATGCATAATACCTCTTTGTCCACGGATATTTCTCCTGCCATTTTTTTGCAGCTGATTGAATACCTGAAACAGCAATTATTGATCATCGAGATTGTGGGTAAACAAGGTCCTAAAGACGCCAGATTGAGGCGTATGAGCAAGGCTATCCGAAAAACTTCTGTTTCGGCGTTTGCTGGCTCTTCTAACGATAGTCAACAGTACAAAAACAAAGCCGATGATCTGGAACTCAAATTAGTAAGCAATTTATTTCTTTAAGTTATTGTGTACACCTGTCATGGAGCTTTTTGTTTCTTTTCAAATAAATGCAGTTTTAAAGAAGTTTAATGAAAAAATTTTAAAACGGTATACAAATTAGGTTTTTTATTGTGCCCACTCAGCAGTCGGAATATGTTCAACTTTATTTTACGGAACGGCATGAGCATGTTCTGAAAAATATTAATCGTTGAATCGTGATCCTTTCAAAGAACTTTCAGCAATTATTGATTATCGGCCAAGCTTATTATGTGGAAACTTATCAAAAGTTTGCATGACTTACTTCTAACGAAAAATTTACCAAAATCAAATAGACTGAATTGGCCAATCGTTTGCAGGCCTCTTTACTCTTTTCGAAATCGCAGAATGCATTACTAATTCGGTGGCTGTTGAATACAGTGTCAAATCATTTTATATCAGATTGCTAATGTTTCAATTTTCGTAAAAGTATAGATAGAAAAATTGGAATTCTGAACGATAACCGGATATGAATACAATTCTTTTACTTTCAGAAAAAAATTCATAAGCTAATTGAGCAAGCGCAAACCAACGAACGAAAATCACTTCCAATAAAAACGGTCATGAGAGTATTATCTGGTCATGATTTGACCAACGGCGCTCAAAAGCCGACAGTGGTCAGCACTGGAGGTTCGTCTTCGGCTGTTATCAGGAAGAAGTCGTTGACATTGCCAGAGAAAGCGAAAATGCCTTCAACGATGAACGATTTAAACCAGTCGTTGAACGACATCGGTAATAAAATATCGAAAAACGGACCGTAGTAGGACTATAAAAATGTTAATATTTGCAAATATAAATTTCATAAGACGATTAACTACTGTATAGCTCAACTTTTGAGCATAACAAGTCCTGGGGTATATTCATGCCAGTCATGAACCTTTTTTAGAAAATCTATTGCAAAACAATAATATTTTTATTGTAATTTATTATGAATATAGCCCAAAAGCTCTGAAAATTATTCACAATTTCATTCTCTTACCACTGTAAGTATTTACACTCTTTTCAACGTTTATTTATTTTATAATGATATATCAAACACTACATAGTCTGCTTTTTATTGATTTTAAATCTAAGGATGACAAAATTAGCACTACCGTCTAAATTTTTCACACAATGCTTTAGCGATAGAATTTTCGACTCAGAAGACTATTGAAGGTTAGGCAGCATTCTCACAAATTTTCAGTCCTATGTGACATAAATAGGTCAGCCGAAAATCGTATACAAAATAGCAGTTGCCTTACACTGCTATTATTTACTAGCATTTTAAGAAGGGCAGACTTCAAAGTTCAGGAAATCCACTGTGGTAAACTTAGAATGGTTGAAAAAGATGATCATCAAGGAAACTATAGTCTGTTTTTTTATAAAGTGCTTCCAAACAGAAAAAGTGACACAAATCAGTATCATCGTCAAAATCGTTTACTCTTACTGTAAAATTTTTCACTCGAAAAATTGCAAAGGTTAGATCAGTATGCTCACAAATTTTCATTAATCTGTGATATATTGTTTATCAGAAAATCGTAAAAATATGAAATGCTACTCGCTTTCAACTTTCATTATTTAGAAGCAGTTCAAAAAAACATACTATACATTATTTAGAAAAAAGTAGTGAATAGAGCAGAGATAAATAGCTGAAATTTTCAGATATGAGGATTTAGAAGGAAAAATTCAAAGAAAAGCTCGGTGGAGGGCATACCTGTAAGACCTCCGACCAGTTGGGGGGGGGGGGGGGTAGGAAAAAGTCGAAATTTTTCCCCAAAAAAGGCCAAAAAACATACACTTTTTTGCAAATTTTTTTTTTCCAAACTGGGGGGGGGAAATGATTTTGGGTATAGGGTTGGCCGAGTTGGGAGGGGGGTCCCCCCCCCCCAAGTACAGGTATGGTGGAGGGTTCAGAGGTAGATGAATGACTATTTTTTACCAATGTGTAAACTTCAGACGGGGGTATTATGGGCTCCAGGTTGGCGGTTTTACTATGCTCCAACCCATCCCATTTGTGCATCTATGGAGCGTCAATGAGTTATCCGTATTTTTGAATGGAAGTTGCGCTGCGACCTCGCTGGCATCGATCATTTCAAAACAGATGGAGCATAAGCACCTTGGTTTACAAACACAAATCAAAATCGACTGACTTATCTTGAAAAAGTGTTTTGTTTTT